>JAGFZM010000037.1:569850-597092 GCA_017657215.1 Limnothrissa miodon | reverse complement strand
GGAGGAGGAGTAAAAGAGCAAAAGCAGCTCTGAGCATCAAGAGCAAAACCTTATTTCTTAAAAAAGAGGCTGGAGATTTATCTCTTAGGTTTTTAGAAAAGGCAAGTAATAAGATGAAACATGCTGAGTGGACACTGATCAAGCTCCAGACACCACTTTGGAACATCTCTGTAATCTGAGGGCGGAAAGTAATAAAAAAGTGTATTTGATTATGTCGGGTGGCTTCCTTATCATAACCATACAGTAGATGGGACAGTGATATATGACATAGAGGTCTTGGACAGTATCATTATATTGCACTTCCAATTTCATTCAATCAATTAATAGCAGCTAATGAGAAACCAGGGCACTCCTCTGATATTATAGAACATTAAATATTCAAATGTTTCAGACCATTAAACTTCCCCCTCTGAAAGGGTTTTATGAGCTTATCCTTTACTTATCCTTTGCTTTGACTGACATACACACAACATACATAACAGCAAACACACTCACACACATGCACAGACGGATACACATAATGAAAATATGTCCACAAACATTGGCACAAAGGGAACAGGACCCTAACCCTGCCCACTCTGGGTATTCCTACACAGGTAAGCCCCTCTCGGATCACTGCCCAGCTCTGGCCTAACAGACACTGCTGGGAAACTCATTTCCTCTGGCTGTTTTGTTGGTGCTTGTGGGAAGGAGGAGCGGGGTGGAGTTGGACTGGGGTAGATGTAGTTCTTCCAACTGCAACCCCTCCCTCCTGCCACCATCCCCATCTCCTCCTACCTCACCCCCACCCTATGTCTAAAAATAACACAGCCCCCACCTTGTGTCCATCTGTGCTGCAGCCTGGGCAAGGACGGGGTAGTGGAGACGGCGGGCACAGGCAAACACACCGCAGACGCTAGGGAGCAGTGGCCTCTGATGCCCACGCATAATGCGCCGTAATCCCTCGCCACCCAGCGCTCTCCGGGAACAGAGAATGGGCACTGATCCCATAACCCAGACCACCCACCCCCAACACACACACACCCACACATGTACATGTCCAAACACACACATATACATACACACCTTTGCACCTCCTACACACAATTCCCACTGACGTCTGCCACATTGCCTCCGCTATTCCTTGTTTCTCTCTCTAGGCTTAATATGAGATTAAGACCTTCTCATTCACAGAAATAAAATATTGTTTAGAAACTTTGTGTTTTTTATCATTATTATTAATATTATTACAAGACTATGACCTAATTACTCGTGTGCATGCCTACATGCTCACAACTGCAGTTATTCAAGTTTTAAAAAATATTGCTCACCAAATTACACCAGGCCAAAGTAGTCTGATGACAACTACTCTGTCTAACCCAGGAGAGGGTCAACACCTATGTATTTTAGGTACAGTATGTTACTGATTACATTAGAATAACTACTGACAGTATAGGTCTACACTCACTGTTTACAGTAGCCTACATTTTGCATATTGAAATTTAAGGGATTCTGTGTCTGATTCAGTGTTTATATATTCAGTGTTAAAATGTCTCTCTTAAAACAATCGTATGAATTTCTCACTCAAAACAACACTGTGAGTTTTGGGTGTAAAGCTAGTGAACTATTTACCTGAAAGGCACACAAAGCCTTCAGTGCATTTTTATAATATTATTGTCATAGATAAAATATGTTAATTGGTGTTTCAGTCAGTTAATTTATTTTATTTTGTAGTGGTTCCTGCTCTCTATGCAAAACGGCACAGTGCTGGATGGCTTGTGAGATAAAACACTGCTGTTTATCCCTCCCTAGTGAAATTCTATCCAAATTCTTTTGAACATGTTGCCAAAGCAATTTATCTAATACAAACGATACCCACAAATAATTGTGCAAAATGTTGCTTTAAAAGTTTGGCTGCCCTCAAACTAACCCACAAAAAAATTCATGAAGTCACAAAAATCAGTTTCATATCAATCAATCTCATATTCTGAATTTTTTTACATCATACCCCACACCTAATGTGCAACGCAGATCTTCAAAAACGGATTATCACTGTCCTTTATTAATAGTTCTTCAATTTTTATAAATGTGTAAATTTTGTGAAAAGTTTTGATCATTATATTTATGAGGCATCTGTTTCCTGTATTTGCTGCTATACAAAACAAATAGCCTAAGAGCTTACACTGTAGTACATTGAATGCCCCGTGAATGCAAAATATTTATTCCGTAACTTTCTCCGAGGAATTCACACCAAAAACAAGTCCGGTTGCCTTAACTGTACCCTATCATACTTTTGCCCCTAATAGCCAAAATGTGCATCAACACGCAAAGAAAAGCAGCCTACTTTGGGAAGTGAACGCTCATCGCCACATCCTAAATGACAGACATGTATGTTCAGTATGAGCATCCTTGTCAACATAAATCTGCGCAAATCTGTGTTCGAATCTAATATAACTTCTTGATGCGGGTAAGATATATTGGCCTCTAAAGAATTTATATTGAGCCCAAGAGCTTACTCTTCGCTTTTAATTGTGCAACAGCTGCTAATGTAACAGAATGGCATGTGCCCAAAAACCTGGCAACGCAAGCCGGGAAAAAGCAAAGTAGCCTACTACCTCTTTGCTCGGGTGGAATATCCTTGAGAAGTGTCTTGCATTGTCCTTGAAAGTTTTTCAGCTCCCCTCCATGGCTGTCTTGGAGAACGGTGAGAGGACGGGGGTTCGGCTATCAGTAAACCAAGGTAGAGCAACACAGAAGGCTGGGCGAACTGTTTGGGTCAACACAGGGGAGGCCAGATGTGGCTGTGACATAACAGTGACAGGTCGTTTCGCTTCTGGCCAATTCTCGGACTGAAGTAGCAAACAAACATGAGGAAATATATAATAAAAAATATTAAATGGGTAGATTAAAGCACGGGCAAATATTTTCATTTACAGATAAGATCACATGGTGTCACTTGAAGCGATGTAGCCTACTGGAGAGATGAGGACCAAGATTATTCTTTATCTACTGATATTTCAGTAGTGATGATGACAATTCGTAAAAATATCGGCTAAAAGCTACACACAACACACCGTGATGAAAACAATTATATTAGACTCAAGCAACAGGGTCATCATGGTCCTTCCATTGTCCCTGTAAAATATCGCCCCCCACTGGTATAAGCTGCATTACTTGGTACTTGGTAAACTTGTATTATTTAGGGAAAATAACACTTTAAAAAAACTAAAACTAAAAAGTAACTCGTGAAAATACTGAAAAACTAAGAACAGACTTGTTCTAAGCTTGTTATGTAATTAGATTACTTATAGAGTAAATCTTCGCTATTATTTCTTTTTCATTTTTCATATTTTACATTTTCATGTTCATCTTTGGAAACCACAAAGACAACTCTGATGGGTTGTTAGTATGACTGTTCTTACATTTTCAAAACAAAAACAATGGTTACATTGATTTAAAAAAAAACATTCTTTTTATCTTACATAAACTACATTATGATTTAAAAGTAAAGACAATCATGTTAGAACTATCAGATGGAGCAATACTGTAATCACAGCAACATCACAGAATGGTTGAACACAAAGTAAACATGCGTCTGTTCTCTCTGTCAGTCAAGTACTTTGTAATGACTATAAAACGTCTCTCTGGTCTCAACAGAAAAAAAAGATAAAGAAATAGAGATGGCTATTGAACATACTACATTTGAATGTCATTCTAGCAGACAGGATACTGAGGGCTTAAAATATCCCAGCTCCATTAATATTTCACTAGAACTTGCTCCATCTTCTAAGATGGCTTCTCTACATACTGACTAGTGACTTCTATAGTACACATTTTTTGTGAGTTCCTTAAAGGACAAAAAAAAAACCTTTTTTTTTTTTGCTTGAGTACTGTCTTCAGTAAAAAGAGATAGAATGATAAAACATAGACTGAATAGTGTCTGGTTCACCATTTAATCTGTGTCAAATTTTCTTGTTCTTTTCCCTTCTGGCAGCAGTCTTTGATGTCAAACCACATGACCAAGGATTTATTTACACATTTCTCCTCTACCTAAGTCTCAGTCATTTCGTGTTATCTGGAGATTCGATCTGTTGCTCACCAAAAGTGGGTAAAATGAACATTTTGAAGCAGGAGGGAGGGAGAGACAGACACATACAATAGACACCTCATCTCCAGAGGTGTATCTGCAGGGGTTGGAAGAGCAAACAGACAGCAACATTCACTCACCATACTGTGGCAGTACTTGGCACAGGTTGTGGGACCAAAAATGAACATGACCATGAATCAGGAATTTAAGAGAACCCCAGGAATTTAAGAGAACCCCAACAGAGACAGCAAGAGGATGTCATTTGGAAACAGATGCTTTCATTGCTCTATGAATATTTCTCAGACACACATTTCACACACACAACACAGTCTCTCTCTCTCTCTCTCTCTCTCTCTCTCTCTCTCCCTCTCTTTCTCTCTCTCTCTCTCTCTCACACACACACACACACACACATTTATTCCCCAGCAGTCTCACCACAGTGATGACATGCGGGCAAAGAGGAACATGCCCGGAGATTTGTTGAAGCTCGTTATTAATCATTTATCAGGATGAAACCAGAGGACATGTAGTTAGAATAATTTCCATTATTTCACTAGACTTTCAATAGATTTTTTGTATGTGACATATGTGACAAGTATGTGACAATAAATTCCTTGAATCCTAGAATACAATGAACAATGTTGTTGAGGTTTTTCCTTTTACCTGGTCTAATCTAAGCTAACCCACAGTATTTTTGTGATTGTTGGGGGGAAATGAGGATATCTAAGGATGATTCTAAGGGCCTGGCACTAACAGGGATCCCTAGAAAACGTATTAATATTTGTGAAAAAATAAAAACAATTATTATCTTTCATAGGGCCTAAAAATGTCTGTCTACATCATGTGATTTTTGTGAACTATACTTTGCATGGCTTTTTCAAGTACATGATTCATGTCAGTTACCTAGTTTCTGTTATAATCTATCAAATGAAGTAGGCTAATGCACAAGTTTTTAAATATTCCATTCAAGTGCTGGCTATATAATGATGTATATATATATAATAATGATATCCTTCCAACTGTTTTTGCATGCACATATACATTTGATTTCCTCGGACTTTCATTGACTCCCAATGCACGTCCCCAAGCAGAGCACTAAGGCTACATGTGAGATCCATTAGCACTTGATGATTGCACTTGGAGAACTGAAGTCATCTCCACTCTCATAATCAGAGGAGAGTGGACCAGCAACTCAGGGCACCACCACTGGAAGCAATTACATGTGCTCCCATGCTGCCTCCTTGTTATGATTGAAGAGGTTTTGATCTTGCCCTGTTCAACTACCCATGAAGGTCAACAGTACTACAGTCAGAGACTGCTTTGGCATCTCTTTGACATTACATTTTCTGCTCCAACCATGGGGGTGTTGAACATTGAAAAGATTAAAACTGCTGTGAGTTTTAACTTTTGTCTAACTTTCAAATGTTTCCTGTAGCTGTTAGAGTCTTTCTCACATACTCTGTGACTCCTTTCACTTTCGGTCACTTAATTATCTTTCTGTTGTATAAGGTAGAGTGAACTATAAAGTGAAAAGTCATACATTATGATTTTCTAAAGATCTGATCTGACCTTGAGTTAGGTGGTAAATCATGTTGTTTTCTGACATCTCTTAGAAATTATTTTTCTGACATTTATCAAGTCATATAAACAGCTTTCCTATATATGTACTTCGTAAGGGGACTGGGATCAAATGCTGACTATATCTCTGACTATTATAGTTATAGTTATTCACTGTCTTTTTCTACTCTACGATGTCAACCATAAGATTTTTGTCCAACATCATAAAATACCTTGCAGTGATGTTGCGAGCCCACAGACTATCACTGCATAGAAAAAGCTTTTGTTTCAATGTAGGTGTGTATTATGGCATGTGGTGGTTCCGTGACTAACGGCATAGCCAACAGCCCTCCATAGTGAGCTGACGTCTGCTGCTTCACACAGTATATTAATCACTCAGAAAAGGCCAGGCTCCCTAAGGAAGCTCTCAAGGGCTTTTTTGTCCCAGATTTTGAACAAATGCCCAAATGGTTCCACAGTAAGAGGTAAAAATATGGTCTAGGTTGCATGATAAATATACTGTGGCGGCCAGTGGGACAATCAAGTTGTTCTAGATGGTGTTACGCCCATTCTTTGAATGTCTTCTGTAAGGAAATATGACCTTTTATAGGATAACAAAATATGGATTGAACTATATAACCATCATTGACAAAACCAGGGATTGAGCTTATTACTGTGTACATCTATAGACAAAAAATGTCTAATTTTGCATCAATATTTTGTAATTTCAAGTGTAGTGGCAGAATCAACATGAAGAGTGAAAGCTTTAAAAGACATAGGCTTTTGTACCCATTATTCTCTTGTTGAAAAACAGCCAAGTCACTCTTCACTTGAGTGATGAAATAACAGGCTGTGGATCAATATCTCTCTTCTGCTGCTTCACAATTTGACAAGAGCCATGCTGTCTCTTCCCAATCTGATCAGCCAGGAGTGTGCTGACAAAAACAGGCATAGAATCACTTGCCACCAATAACGGCTTGTCATATTAAGAGTGTGACAGCAAGATAAAATATCAGTTTTCCATCAGTTTGGGCTCAATAGGACAGAAGAAGATGAAGTAGAAGAAGGCTTGAAACCAACAACAACTAACATACATAACACAAGAAGCATTCAGTAAGTAGAAGTCAGCCCCCTTTTGCCTTGATGGAAAGTTAAAGCTGTTTGTCCTCCCATAGGAGCCTAAGCATCCTCCTGTCCATAGCATGGCAAATATAAATAGATCACTTTGCTTTCTCAGTAAACCACTGAGTGCATTTTATTCACTTAGGAGGAATGCAACACAATGGATTTGTGAGGCGTTTCTTTTCACTCTCTCCATATCTGCACACTCTCTTCTACAGCATGAAGACAATAATGAGCATAATGGCCTCTTTTCAAGGCCAATACGAGTAAAGGCTGGCTGCTGAACACTCTGTCCTCAACCCTTCCCTGCTCGTGCTGGTCTTAATGTCATCATTAGACAACCCATGTACAGTAAACAATGTCTCAATCCTTTTGTTTGACTTAAATACAGTTTCCCACCGCAGGATAGCACTCCTGCTGGACGATGACAAAAGCTAAAATTCTGTACACTGTGTAATACCTTAATAAACCAAAAATTTGCTTTTTTAAATACCTCAATAAACCAAAAATTGCAAAGTGTGACACTTTCATCTGCTCATCTCCGTCCTGGATAAAAATAAGGGAAAAAAGAAGAAAAAAAAGAGAAAAAAGAATCAGATTTTGATGCTGATATTACTGTATTGTTGTTTTCGACATCATCATTGATATTATTAAATACAGAGTTGAATACATGTTCTGGGAGTTTCTTTTCCATGGATTGTCCGGCATGGCATCCAAGATATCCGTGTTTTAGCTCCATTTAAAGTGCATGGCATTTAATTGTATGTGTACATAATTTCCTCAGCCATTTTTTTGTCAGAGTATAGAATTCCCATGTTTCCATCTTGTAAGGAAATCTGCTTTGAGCAGAAAGTCTGAGCAACCAGTTTGATGGTGAGCTTCAGGCAAACATATAAACCCAAGTCCATAGACAAAGAAAGAAAATAAATGCATTCGCTAAAATCACACAAGCAGAGCAAAGCAAACTAAACCCTTGGCTAACTCTTGAGTTGTTGTGAAGGGTCGGTGCCTAGCCCGGCTCATGACTGGCAAGGTGAGAATGAAATGAGTTGGGGAGGAGGCAGAGAGGTGTGGGAGGGCTAATGAATCAGTGAGGCACAGAGAGTCAAGGAGAGACAGACACATTGATTGATATGGAGAGAGCACAATGGCATGAACAAAGGTGCATCAGAGCTCTCCCTCGATCAATACAATCTTGAAGTAGGCTGGCTGATCCACCTCCATCTATCTATCTATCTATCTATCTATCTATCTACCTATCTATTTATCTATCACTATATACATTACCTATGAAACATGCAATAAGTTTCTCTAAGATCTTATTTATTTTCACCATTACTGAGAAAAATAAAGCCTTTAAATATGGATAATATGCCGACAAATTTATAAACATTTCATACCTCCTTTAGTTTTTTTTAATACCTTATTCATTTGTAATATACAGTACAATATGTAATATACTTTGAATTCCTCTTGGATATTTAAAGTATATATAATGGCAGCTGTGCATATCCAGGTGCTGCTATAGATGGCAGAAGCTCTTTTAAAGCTAAATATTGCATTTGCTGTAAGACAATTAGTAAAGCAGCTGTATTGGAGACAGTAGTCACATTGCACTGTCTAAAATAGTGGTTGTACATACACTAGGCCTAGCAGTATTGTACATCCAAAATGATGTATTTATTTAAATATCTATATAGGTATATATTTGAAAATATATAGGTTAATGTCTTGTTTTTGGAATGAGGCAACTGTGAAAAGTAAGCAGTCAGCAAAAGGGTGTCAATGTCCATGAGAGCATTGCTACATTTTTGTCCCCTTGTTGAGGTCCATCGAATATGCTGCGTCTTTAGACATCATTCATCACTCTGTGTCCATACTTAATAATAAAACAATTTCCAACATTGAAAGTCTTGGTAACTAAGCAATCATGGCATAACCCATATTCTCACAGTACATTCACACTGAAATGAGAACAATACAAGAAAACAAAACTGATGAAAATGAGCAAGAGGGGTTTGACAGCATAAGGCCAAGAAAATTAAAGATAAACAGTATAAGCAAAAATCAAGAAAATCCTGAAATCATGTCTACCTCGTAAAGACACAAAAATAAACAAAACAATAGTTATTTAATGCAACCAATAAATCATGCATTTGACTTGACTTAAGGAATTTATTCCTAAAGGAAGGTTGCCTTTTTCTCCCAAAAAAATAGAGCAATACTTTTGTGCCTTAGATCTGTAAATACTACTTCCGACTGAGTAAAGCCTTTAATGCTTAGAATATGTTCAGATAACGTATTGTAGGGCAGCATATATATTCAGAGTGTAAGGAGCACCACATCCCTGGAGGTAAAAGAAAACACCTTAGAGATCTTAGCTTTGTTTTAGAGATGCCATGCAATCTAAATGGCAAGCCCCTCTTGTGTAAGTTGCCTGAGGCAGGTTTTTCTGACTGGACGATTGTCCCATTCGTTGAATAACATAATGCAATGCCTTGAAAATTTTGAAAATACTTGGGTCCTTACAATATGTGGCAGTGGTTACACAAGGCTATTTATTTTGGGCTTGGCGTGCCATAATGTCAGCTAAAAGAAAACTCAAAGGGAAGGGACAGTTTTTCTTTTCAATTTTAAGAGTGCTTTTCATATTTTAACAAGTGATTAGAAAATTGAGTATTTGAAGACATCTTCATTAAATTAAATATATCAGACATAGTAAAATACAACATTTAAATCAATAATATTGTATTAAAAACAATCTTAATGCAATACTAAAATGTTTCCAAGCATAAAAGCGTAAAAAAATGTAAAATTATTATGTAGAAAATACAAAAATATAACTATTTCGGTCAGCACTGAAATTGCCTCAAAATTCTTACCCAGTGTTGCATAGACATAGACAAGATTAGCATGTCTCTCAAGTCATCCTGCACACTGCTTAAACGTCCTGCCTTATTCTGCACTGCAACAGTCCTATATATGTTCTTTTGGTTTATGGATGCTGTTGAATGTCGACATAAAGTTATGCAACCACAAAGTCTAGAACTGATGTCAATTTTATATTTTGTGTGCTTCTGTAAATGTCATATATTTCCCATACAGCTGGGAGAGGTGCTGACAAACCAGTCTGATCTGTCACTGAAAAGGAATATCTTATGACAAAGAAAGTGAGAAAGAACTGCTAGAATTTGGACCAACTTTTTACTCCCTAGGAACTGTTCTATTTAGATATGAGAAAAAATGAGCAACCTTCCTATGAGTGAGACCGGTGGTGAGGGGGGCATAATGACATGACCCAAGCAATGAGGTTGACTGCATTTACACGTAAGTAGAGCTAAACAAAACTATGACATTTTGGAATTTATTCCAAACTCAAGATGTTATACACAATTCTACACTCGCTCATATTGCACATAGCATGTCTCACAGAGAATATTATTCTGAGATATAAACAGATATTACCAATGTTTTATGTACCACTCATTCCAAATACATGCTATATATGGAATGAACACATGGCATGCAGCAACAGAGTAATTGTATATATCTTATTTTACAAAAAGCTTTAAGGAAGCATATTTTGAATACAGATCAAATTGTCTCCAGCATTATGGAATGAGAAAATGCACCAATACAGTATACAGAACTACAGATGACTGCTGATAAAAACCGGTTTATGAAATAACCTTTAAAAATGCAAGAAGTACAGTAGTGGCAGTGATTGTTGTCTTTGGTGACATGTCTAGCAAGCTAACTACAGTATCTGCTTATTAGGCTACCTATATCACAGTTAAATGTCAGTCCCTTCCCACCTGCCTCTATCCCAATGTTTTTCTTATTGGAATGTCTATACTGTCACAAAATTACTCTAGTAATACATTTTCTAAAAAATGGAATGCTATGAAGTTCTTAAAAGGGCAGGTCTGTAACACGCAGGTGTCGAACTGATGCATTTAAGGGACAATACGTCAAAATGATGGAAAATGGCATGGACAATAACAGTGCAATGAAAGCAGCTTGTGGCCACCTCTGTAAATTGTTCTAACTTCTTCGATTCTTTCACAGACTGACATGAGTCTCAATCAAGATCATTACATGCCTGAGTGAATGAGAAAAAGAGCATGCAAGCCAGCAGTGTACATTCAAACAAGAGTCTGTGATATATGAGTCGAATGGACAATATCATACATGTATATCACTTACGAAACATTGGTTCAGTGTTAAAAAGGCCACACTCACTGGTGAGCCTGATATGGACATATAATAGACTTATCTTTCTACATCCATTTCCCCAATAACTATGGAAGCCTAAAAAGCGTTAACAATTTGTGCTACTATGTACTATGATATCACTGAAATATCACCTTGTTAACTACTGCAACAGTAAAACATGCAGTTTCTTCATAAGTGCCTAACATAAAGTGTAACGTGGCATTCTTCTGATGCTTACATGGGACATAGGCAGGGATGGCAGTGAATTATCTGTTTTTTTTTCTTCCCTCCTTCATAACTCTTTTAGGTGTAATCCTCTGTGTGAATTAGGAGTTTAACAGTGCAATATGAACCCATTCACATTTGTCTGGGGCATAAACCAACACCACCTGTAATGTATGTAAGAGCAAGGGAAAATTGTAATGTGCTGGCAGTGTGTGTAGGGTGGTATATTACACGTAAGACACCCATGAGTCTCTTATACTATGCCTATGCAGTATGCTCTCTTCGTTAAGCTACCTAGCAGCACAACAACAGGATAATCATAGATGAGATTAATTCCATGCAGAGGCCAGACCTCTTCAGCAGGTTAACTTTTATGAAGACTGGCCTGGAAGTAGAGCTGAGAGAAGGACCATGAAGAAGGAGGTTTGAACATCTCTCTTTCTCTGTATACCAACTGCTTCCTGTCTCTCTGACCCTGACTTGCTGTCAGGATATACTAGCTTTAGTCATCTAAAGCATTCCCCATCAAAAAGGGCGATTAGTGCCTTTCTGTCTACGTGCCAAATCCTGATATCCGGTTATACATCCGTGAGCATTTTAGTGATGTTGACATAGTTGGTGTTTGCCAAGGTGCAGTTACCCGTCTTGAGATTTTCTTCACGGAACTCCTCGTGGCTGTTGCGCACAGCTTCGTGTATCTCCATGTAGTCAGACTTGCTTATCGTGGAGCCACTGCGACTCTTCTTCAGTTCCTCACTGGAGTCAGCCTTGGGAACACTGGTGACATTCAGGTACTGAGCTTGCTCCTCGCCCTCAGTCTCACGGTGGTAGAAGTAGTTGAAGTTGGAGACGATCACAGGCACTGGCAGGGCAATGGTCAGCACACCAGCAATGGCACACAAGGATCCTACGATTTTCCCGCCTATAGTGGTGGGAACCATGTCCCCATATCCAACTGTCGTCATGGAGACCACAGCCCACCAGAAGGCATCTGGAATGCTGACGAACTGGGAGTCTGGTTCATCTGCCTCAGCAAAGTACACAGCGCTGGAGAAGAGGATGACTCCAATGAAGAGGAAGAAGATGAGTAGCCCCAGCTCCCGCATGCTGGCTTTCAGTGTCTGTCCCAGAATCTGAAGGCCTTTGGAATGTCGAGACAGCTTGAAAATTCGGAATACTCGCACCAGTCGGATTACTCTCAGGATAGCCAGCGACATGGCCTGTTGGCCTTGCTGTCCATCTTCTTGCTTTTCTGCCAGCTCTGTTCCTAAGGTGATAAAGTATGGTATGATGGCGACAATGTCAATAATGTTCATGATGTTCACAAAAAACCCTGCTTTGCTGGGGCAGGCAAAGAATCTGACAAGGAACTCAAAAGAGAACCAGATAATACAAAGAGTCTCAAGGATGAAAAAGGGGTCGGTAAAGCTTGTTGATGCATACATCGAGGTCCCGTTGACGTTGGTTGAATAGATTTTGTGCATGTCTTCTTCATCATTGCGGAATATAGGCAGGGTCTCCAGACAAAAGCTGACGATTGAGATGAGAATCACCATCACAGATATAATGGCTATGATGCGGGCAGGCCCTGAGCTCTCTGGGTATTCAAAGAGCAGCCACACCTGCCTCTGGAACTCGTTCTCAGGCAGTGGTCGTTCCTCCTCCTTAATGAACCCTTCATCCTCCCGGAATATCTCTATCGCCTCCTCTCCAAGCTCATAGAAGCGGATTTCCTCAGAGAAAATGTCCAAGGTCACGTTAACCGGCCGCCGTAACCTTCCGCCAGACTGGTAGTAGTAGAGAATGGCGTCAAAGCTGGGTCGGTTACGGTCAAAGAAGTACTCATTTCTCAGCGGGTCAAAGTACCGCATACGCTTCTTGGGGTCCCCCAGCAGCGTCTCGGGGAACTGTGAGAGGGTCTTAAGCTGTGTTTCAAAGCGCAGGCCGGAAATGTTGATAACAACACGCTCGCAGCACTCATGGTCCGCCTCTGGGTCATATATGTCCTGCCCCT
The DNA here is from genome assembly GCA_017657215.1 of Limnothrissa miodon. NCBI lineage: Eukaryota > Metazoa > Chordata > Actinopteri > Clupeiformes > Clupeidae > Limnothrissa > Limnothrissa miodon. The sequence goes on along the minus strand of JAGFZM010000037.1, from coordinate 583,893 downwards.
GGCAGGGGAGGGCTGCTGCCTCGTCTGCTGGGTCACCTGTAGCCACGGTCATCTTTGGCCAAGCCTCTTGTTAGTAGGCACAGTGTGGTGGGGTTGGGGAATGGGTTGGGGTAAGGGTAAAGATGACACCTCTATGGACTGCTACCAAGGAGAAGGAGAGGGCCAGGTTCACTTGTTCAAACTCCAGGTCAACAGAGGTTATCTTTAAAGCAAAACAGAAACATTCAAAATTAAGATCTATGACAGATCCACAGTCCATATCACAACAGTGACACTGTCCAGATCAATAGGCAGTTTCAGCAACTGGAATACTGCACTTCACCAAAACCAGTAAGTCTCATATCATAGAATCTCTATATTCAACAAAGGTATAGTTATAGACAAAATGATAATCAGCCAAAGAGTCAATATTGAGACATATTGCACATTATATTTACAATATTAATATTCTAGAATTATATATATATATTTTTAGTGCTTGATCATAGCCATTCTGAAGTCATACCCGAGAGACATACCTTTTTAACTGTAACATAATACTAACTAATATTTGATTCATGTTGAATGAACACTATCAACGAAGCCAATAGGTTCAGCATATAAGTCACTTGAAACACAATCATTACCACAATCAAGAATTTACAAATGCACTAATTGTTCCACTCTGACATAAACAACTTCAGCAGACCACAAACATATGATAGATGGGCTTTTACTGTAACTTTCACTTTGTTTAACATACAATTACTGGCACTGTGTTAATAACTACTATTATTAACTATCATAGATCATATTCAGCAAAGCACACCCCCTAGCTTTTCTTCTTCAAAACATGCTTACTTACCTATGAATAAGACATTTTTCAATGGTTACGGTTGCAGGTCTTTGACACATCTACAGGTGTCTGTAGACACCACTTTTTGTCATAACGGTGTTGTTCTCTTTTCTTCAAGCATCTCTAGGCGTCCACGGTCAACTGTACTTCTTATAGTTATTCATCGTATAGCTTCTCTGCAGCCACTGACAACACAGCGGTGCGCAGGGAAGGAACCGCACACAGGAAGATGCGGAAGCTTTCTGCTCTTTTTGTGTCGCCTGCCCAAAGAATCTTTTCCAGGGGTGGAAGCCGTGTAAGCTACAATCGGGAGTACGAGGTGTTGATTCTGCCAAGCTGTATTTCTATTTTTCCAAGACAGAGAACCCCTAATATCGTCATCCGGATATGCTGGGATCAGCAAAATCTGACGCCCCCGGTGTCACTACTAGATATGACGTTGTATGCAACAGCATCTAAGGTAGTCCTGGCAGAATTCCTTCTCTCTGTAAAGACACAACCACGATATTTGGTACAGTACAAGGAATTACAGAACAATGAAAAATATTTGCTACAGGAAAGCAAAACGTTCCACAATGGTCTTCCCACCCCTTGGAGCTGACATTCTAACAGCAGTGTAGGATATAATTGATTAGAACAGTTACAACAATCTCAGATAAAGAGTAGACATGGGCATGGCTGTTTCGATATGAATTATTTACCTACAATTTTGCTTTCATTTTTATTGCTAAAGCATCGTAATAGTAGTTTGGTAGTTTAGCCTGTTGGCAACACGTCTGGTCTGTCAAATGTTTTCATGACACTACCACTAAGTCTTAAAAGTGCCTTTATGTGATAGCAGTACCCACAAAATACAAATTGTGAAAATGTGTTTGTTAAGGTAAAATAAAATCAATTGTTTAATTAGACTATTGGTTGGGTCCAGTTAGGCAGTTTTTTCGTAATCATGCACCGAAAGCATCTGCAGTCATATGCCCAAGCAATAGTTTCCTATTTTCTAGGTGGATCAAAGCATGCCCATGCAAATGATAACACATGCACAGTATTTTAACGTGAAATATGCTACACAACGTGGCATGCAAATTCTATTAGGCTAATTTTGTTACAATCAAATATCTGCCTGTACTCTTACTGTAATGCAAAATGGATAAGGATGCTCCATGCCCTTACTGGTTTCCCGTTTTTATTTTCTTTTCAACAAAGCGACACCATAGAATAGCGTTATAATTGGCAGTCTCTGTTTTTTTCTTTAACTTGCTGATAATTTCACACGTTGTGCCTAATAAAATCAACGCTTTAGGCTGCAGTTATGGGCAATGCCGCACATACAAAAAGGGACTTCAGGCAGCCGAGGAGAGTGATGATCCCACTGCGCTGTACCACTCCTCGCCGATATACAGCGTGGGCAAATTAAAGGGGACGTGTTATGACTTCATCGGTTGCCTAGAGCTCATAGTCTGGGAGAGAGCTAGTAATGGTAGACTAATTCATCAAAATAATTAAGATGTGTTAAGTCAAAAACATAGCAAGATATTCACCTAAAGTGTTTTTACTATTATAAAAAGTAGAAAAATAGGCTACTGGAGCTCACAGGTACAGTAATCTTTGAGTGAGGTAAGGGGTGGTGAATACCTTCAAACATGTCTGTAAGTGTTATTATGTGCAAGTCTAGTGCTTAAACATGTCTATAGTACGCACCTCGTTTTCTAGCTCCTTAACATGATAGTGATTTATAGCCTGCATGTAATTAACAGCAGTTTCACTTATACTGCACTGTCTTATACATGGCTATGGCTATACATCATCAGCCATATCCCTCCCATACCAGCACATAAACAGAGGTGGAGGAGGGGTTGGGGGGAGACAATATGGGGAGGATCTTAAGTGCCTGTAAAAGCCTTGGAGATCTCCGCTGCCCAGAGTCATCTTCTAATCCAATGAACCTCCATCAATGGAGCATAATGGAGCCATCATCGGCCTCACTCTCAGCTGGCCAAGGATGCTACACTGAGATGTGGCTGCCAGTAAGCCGTACCCTTCTGTTGTTTACTCTGCGCTCAGGGAAACAATGCTCTTTGCAGCAGACCTAAATATGTCTCACAAGGCACAAGAAAGGCTTGGGACAGACAGACTGCAGCACCCAGAGCTTGGGGAAGGGCTTTTTGCACATTTGGTTCCATTACAATGAGCGAGGAGTGACTGCTTCCTTGACAAGGCTCTTAATGGAGGGATAGCATGTGGGAGTGGGGTGAGGGGTGGTAAACCTTGAGGTGGAATAAGGAAAGGGGAGAGGATGTTGATCTTACTACGTGCTAGGCAGACCATAATAGTCTGCCTTGTGTGCAGGCTGTGAGTTCTGAGCCCATTTCAGAGCCTGATCAGTGGAATTTTAGAATGAAACTGAGGACCGCACGCTGTGTGCATATCGGAAGCAGCTTAAGTGTGCTGTAGGGAGCCCACATGATCCTGATGGCGCTCTCACCTTGCACGTCTGGAAGACAAATGGCTTCATGCAATTAAGAAATGAGCAGGGGCACCAGCAGCTGCCGTAAAAACCTTTTCGTGCATGCATATATTTCTTTGACATTATGAGTCATAGCTAAAGCCTTCATCATATGGACCAGGCTCAGACACTGTGTAGAACCACACTTTCTCCTTGTGTGTGCTTGTGTGTGTGTGTGTTGAGGGGTGGGCCCATATGCAGTTTATATTATGCAATATTTATGCTGAGACAGTACACACTGACACACTTGCTCATTTATGAGACCATCCAATTAAATATATATATTTCATTTTGTTTTTGAAATGAAATTGCAATGATTAATAGCATAGACAGACGAATGTGATGGAATAATCAATTGGAATATTCTACTTGAATGGTGGAATGTTCTGTAGTTGTGTTCTGTTATGTAACGGCAAAGCTCAAGAAGGTTTATCTCAGACGAAGCTGCACATTCTGTTTGGGGACTGAATCAAATTACCTGGATTTCCTCTGAAATTACCTTGACCTGTATTCCTCTTGTTTTCTGGCTTGATTTTATGTGGGCTGAAGTAAAAGAAAGCTATTCACAGATTTAGACTTGAATAGCAGATCTAGAACAAAGTAGAACTAAGACTTTTTTTCTCTTTAACCTTGGACTTTATGGTGTAAGAAACCCTGAACCATCACATTGACATCCATGGACCAATGTGACAAGCCATAAACCTGCGCGCGCAACAACTGTGAACATATGTCATACAGCCAGTGGCGAATTGGAGTAAATGTGACTAGTGACAACACAGTCTTCACCCCATACTCTCCTCAGGAGGTCTTATATTTATAGGCTATAGGTTGTTTTGTTGTGTCGTTGTGATCTACTTCATCAGAGAAGTGAAAGGTCTCTTCTCTGACCAGACATTTAATAGTAGGCTCCAGCCCAAAGGAGGTCCCAGTTTTGTTTACTCTCTCCTGATGGATGCGCTCTCTATTGATTTGGGGTGGAGTTTGAGCTCGGTTTCTCATGCTGCTGTCTGGAAAAATCCATACATCCCCTTCTCGCCTCCCCACGTGAATGAGGCCCCGGAGCTCGAGTGTGCCAATAATCTTTGGCACGGAGCCGTCGAGTAGGCTGGGAGTCTGGAGACGTTCCTGGAACTGGTGATATGAGACCTTTTCGATCGGGTCGCGGACCTCCTTGCATCCTTAATGTGCTGCTTTAGCATTACTATTTTGGTTTGGAAGAACACCACAAAACCTATATTATGTAATAGCAATCAGTGACTAAAATATCAGTTATATTACCTGTGCTATTTTTGTACTGATGACTACCAGCACAATGTTTTCCAGTTGTATTAAACTGTGTGTAGTGTATTATTTAACAATTCTGGTCAATAATGTTTATTATCTTGTACTGAGTACATTCATTCTAATTATTTATGTCTGCATTATATCCATCAACGGGAGGCTTGATCATGTTAATTTTAAAGTCCTAATATTCATAGAGTCTTATCAGAAAATCTCTACCTTTATTGTTTTTGAAGTCTTTCTGGATAAGAGCTTCTTTTAAATGACTAAACGCAAATTGGAAATGGATCTTGTTAAGCGAGGCTACCCCTGATGTCTTCTCTCTCTCTATCTCTATGCTCTCTCACTCTCTCCTCACTGACTGCACTGCAGTAATTGTGCCCAGAGGAGCCGAGAAGAGGACAGCCCAGACACCAAACGAGCAGCAGGCTTTGTTTCTCTCTCTCTCTCTCTCTCTCTCTCTCTCTCTCTCTCTCTCTCTCTCTCTCGTTCATTCCCTCCATCACCAAACAGGTAGGTCTGGAGTATCTGAAGCATTAGGGGGAAACCTGTATGGCAAGAAGCCTCCTGAACTGGATCAGTCCTTGGGAACACAGCCATCAATTTGTACTAGATTTGACTCGCTGTCATATCTCAAGGGAACATCTTAACAAGCAGCTCCTGAATATGCTAGGCGAGGTATAAAAATTAAAGTGCAAACGCACACCCACTTTTGTTTTTGTCTCAGCAGACACTGGCAGGATTTAAGGCGTGGTTGCAATTTTGCATGAGGTATCTGTAAGCTGCAGAAGTTATTGCACAGGGATATGTCTTCCTCTGCACAAATCTATCCATGTTTAACATTGGCTGAGAGTTTCAATAGCCTCTCAGCACATGGATGAAGTGGTCATTGGAATGAGTGCTCCCAACCCACTCTTCAGCTTCTGTGCTCACCTGTACTCCAAATCTAACCATATAATTAAAAAGCAGTTGACACAGCTCTCTCTCTCTCTCTCTAGCTGTGTATAGGAAAGTACAGTCAAAGTGCAATGATAATTCAACAAAAAATCTATAAACTCTTCTAGGCCATCCTAACCTGTTCCCACTTACAGAAGAAACACTACATTTGACCTCAGCAAGAGTGCAGATGTGCATCACAAACACTATTCCATATTTGAGCTGTTTTTTAGCTTTGTTTTTTTTAAGATGGTTTTGTTTTTGTGGAGGCCATTGCAGCTACAGTTTTCTCAGCAGTGGCCTAACTTCCAAGAATTTGGTTATGACACTGTTATGGCATCAACAAGAGTCCCTGATGCAGTGTCACTCTTGTTGAGGTGATGTGGTGATCAGGATAAACATTCTGTCTGTAGTTTTGGATGCAAACACAACAGGGATTTATTTGCTATTTATGCTAGATGGTTTATTTTTATTTATTTACCATCTTGAGAATGAATGAATTATATTAGTGGTTACAAGAGAGTTCTCATTATTTTTTACCAAAAAAAGACAGTAAAAACTATATCAATCAACCAATTATATCAACCAATATTATTCTGCAAGTGAAAAAGAAAAATAAGATATGGAATTCCGTCATTCCACTTCATTGTATGTTATAAAAAACAATATCCATATTTTAGATGCTATTTGTAGATAGCTGAAGTAATTTATTTTGTGTACTGTAGTTGAGTTCTTTCCCAGATTTGGAGAACAAAGGGCTGGGAGACATGATTAATTTGGCATGGCAAACCTCTAACAGTTGGGCAAGGGATACCCTTGGGTTTCCTCCCTCTCAGTCCACCAGCTCGGCGCTCACCAACCTGTCATAGGTTGGAACTAGGAGGAGGACTAAAACCAGTCATGAGCCAACACAGGATGCAAAGAAGGGAGTCTATCTGTTTGACGTGTGTGTGTGTGTGTGTGTGTCTGACATCGTGAAATGTGCCAGCATGGAAAGTCTAACAACCAGTAAATTATCTGAAAAGTGACAATAGTTTAGTCAAGAAAAAAAGACGTTAAAAAATAACGTATTTTCATTTTCTGTAGAACAGTATCATTACTGTACAGTATCTAACTGTGTCTGACAATAAACTATGTAAGACCTGTGTTTTTATTCTGAACAAATAGCACTCACCTTGCAAAAGGACAAACAAAAATGGACTTGTACTTTTTTCTCCAAACAGGGGCACTTTGGATAAAATCCGCTTCTGTGGGCACACCTCAGCAGTGAGAGCTGATGATAAATCAGCGTAATGTAAGCAGCAAGTGCATCTCTCTATGCAGTCTGAGACACAGCCATTCGTTTTGCAGACTCCATCTGGCCCCCCGGCAGGAGGGCGTTTCCTGCCGTTAGCATCCCGAGTCCGTGCTGATGGTGCTGGACTCCAGTACATCTGTGACCAGGTCACCACCGAAGTCATTGCTGGCTGACAAAGAAGCAGCCTTTGGCAGAAAGACAAAACGACTCACCACTTTGTTATTATTCATTCTGAATCGTGGTCTAAGCTAGACAAGCGAATCTGCTTGTGTACGTGTGTATGTGTGTTTGTTGTATGCCGTTTTCACTTGTTTTTTTACGAATAACCGCACAAATCACCACACATACACATACCACTCTAAAATAGCTAAATGTTGTAAAAGAGATGGCAATGACACCATTCACTGATGAGTCATTTTACACATCAGTAAAGATCTCTTTGGAGGTCAAAACAAAGGATATCTAATTCAACAGAATGTGTATGTGTGCTTGAAATATGAGTATGTGTGTGCATATGTTCATGTATGAGATCATACACGCACGCACATATGGACACACACAGACACCAGCATCCCCTGTAATACACTGTGATCAAATCACATAATGGAGGTTTTATAGGAAAGAGGAAAAAAACTGTCAATGTGCCAAGCCCTGCTGCTGCCTCAAGGACCTTTGAGGAGCTATCCATCCCTTAAAGGGCACTCATCTTCCTGCTGGACTTTCTCTGATGGAGCGTTGTCCTCAGCAAGGTCATTGTAATTGGCCCAATATATCTGCTGTTCTAACTCCTCATATACAGTACGCTTGATATTGGGCCTCTGGAAAGCATTTTCTGAACAGTATCTGTTGTCCTAAATGCATCAAATATACAGAAATTACAGAATATTTTATGCACATCATTTCGAATTTTTATCCTGGGCAGCATGGATATTGGACAAGACATCACATGACTAATGGACACCCTTTTAATATACTGTTAGTTGTGTACTAAAAGCTTTTTTATGAGTAAGACAGAGCCAATTAAATATTCAGACCAGAAAGCAACACATTGTTTATACGTTTGCGTTTATGCAGTCGGCTCTAAGACATCACATTGTGATAATAACAAATGAAACATGACAGAGATAGCATGGCAATGATCTACCTCAAATGTCACAAGAAGACACAGCTTGGCAAAAAGAGAGTGGGCACAAACATTAAACGAGCACTTCAGCATGTCGATCAGTGTCTCGCACAAAACAGTACAATAGACTTGCTGGAGAAACAATACGTCAAAGTTTTGTAATCTGATTGTTTTCTTTTTGTTGTTGTTGTTTGTTTTTTTTGTCCTTGTTTGTCACCTGCCCTGTTGTACCACAAAGCGAGGTGAGGGGGATGCTGATAGCGTACTGAGCAGAGAACGCGGCATGTAAAGTGTGGGGTCCAGGTTTTGCACCAATTAAGCCTTTATGGCTACAAGGAGTAAAAGGCTGTCGATAGGTCTGTTGAAGAAGAAGGCACCTCTTTTTTACCACCATTGCTTAGCCATTCCATTTGGCAGGTGGGCAAAGGTCGAGCAGCAGGACCGTGGTCATGACGACCCATCTACTAATCTGTGATGCTGTGGGATAAAACAATGGCTGATTAGAAATTGTCGCTTGATACACTTACTCATATTTGTGCAGCTCACGCTTAAACTTATGCAACTTGTGTTTTTTTTTTTTTTCGTACGAGAATGAACCAAAATACATGTAAATGAAACAATTGGTAATTTTGGTCATTGATAATGTAATTATAAAAAATCTCACAGTGAGCGAAGACAAGAGCACAAATGTACTGGTTACATAATTCCATACAAGAGTATAGAAACAGCACAAAAATAAAGGGGCTTTAAGTGATTATGGTATGGGACTAGGGCACTAGAGCTGTTTGTGTGTGTGTGTGTGTGTGCTGGGGGTGGGGGGGGGGGTGTGAGGAGGAATAAAAAGCAGACACATGAAAGTGCATGCAGGTACTCAGCTACAGGGTTAATAGCAACCTGGTGAAGGAGCAGTCAAGCACACAGAGCAACCTTGCTGCTAATGCTTCCCAGGAAATACGCAATGTCCCAGTTTCTGTTTAACAACATAAATACTGCCTCTGTATCTTTTCACTGTGTGTGTGTGTGTGTGTGGCTAAATGTGTTTGTGAGCGTCATGCACTCTCCATGAAGATACAAGTGCACAAAGCAAGTTAATATTCTTTGCATAATATAGACATACCCATCCCCTATTTCTTCACATGTTTCTGAGATGACATGAAGAATTTGAAATACATCTATTAGACTTTGGTAGATAAAAATGTACTTAAATATGTGTACCTACTTAAATATAATACAACAGCAACAAAAGTATAAAGTAAGAGGGGAATCAGTGCTAAGCTGATGTCAGACAATAGACTAGGTACAAAACATACTGTATTACCACAGCTGGACCAGATCATCCCCTATTCTCTAATATGACTAGAAGAAATATAGACACACTTAAATAAACCCTTTACCAAGAAAGCCTATAAAGTACTTAAAAACAATTATATATAGATAAAAGGCAGTTCAATATCTTTGACTGTATACTAGTTTGTTTGGGATGTTGTTTAATGTCTGCTGTTGCCTGTGCCTTGTCTAGCGTATTTAATGACACAAGATGGCAGCACTCACCGATCCCTTAAACAGGTCATTAATCTAATAAACTAACTCAGGACAAGCTAGTGAGCCTATAATATGTTTTGTAGGTACAGTAGTCACAAACCCTTGAACATGAAATGTTTTAGACTTTAGTTCAAATTTACTGGGCTGATATGGTACAAGCTTCATATCCGTTATCAATACAAGTGCATTCTAAATCGTTGATATAAAGCCAGTTTTGCAGTTCTCAGGTAGATTTTGGGGATTTTCAGGATTTTTGTGTTTTGCTCTATACAATGTAACAGGAGATGACTGTAGTAATAAGTAAAAAAAATAGTAATAAGATACACTGTCAGCCAAAAACGTTGCAGGTTTGCAGAGTTAAAAGTAGTTAGAAATAGGGCGGGGTTACACATTGACAATTAAATTAGATATGTCAGTAGATGTGTCAGTCTTCTTTCTGCTTATTTGGTCTAAGCAACACGTTTATTTAAACTAAAATGTGTCGGGTCCATTTAGTTTCCATTTCAGTTTGAAGCCTTTTTTTACTACTTACTCTTTCTAACTCTTTCTACTCTAACTGCAAAAAGGTTCACGGTTTAATTGGAGTTGAGCTGTGAGAAGAGGGCTGTGAGAAAAGAGCACAATTCTCTCTTAGCGTATGATGAGACAGCAGGCGGCACACATGCCCCTAATTCTAATTCTCTCATCTAAAAAAAATGTTGCTTGTGCGTGATGCACGAGCGAGTCACAAGCGCACAAAGCCTCGAGACGGCATTCTACTCACCTCTCCTGTTTGATGTGAGAAGAGCATCCCCTTGTGTGTGTGAGATGTAACGCGCACGGTTTAGTCCACATTAACATCCTGTTCACGTCCATTTACAGTCCAGTTGTTGATCAAATCAGGTGATGGCCTTGGTGTTTTCTTTTCCTCTCTGTAAGTTTCAGTCATTCATCTTGTCAAGGTCATATTTCGCCTAGATTTCACTTAATTCCAGAAGGTATTGTGAAGTGATTTCCCATCAATAAGACAGAGTGCGCTGTTTCCATTCTGTCGCTCCATCTACTCATTTACTTTTATGACTAAACCATATGTTGAACAGACAATCAATTACTAATCTCGCTCATTCCGTCTATATAGAGATTGCGTCAGATGTTCTTTTATCTATTTATCTTTGAGATTTTTTAACCATGCTTTCAAAGCCATCTGGAGTGTTACTGTGGAAACAGAGAAAGGATACCATGGCAACAATAGCGGGCGTTACCCAGGAAACCACAGTCGCTATGGAGACTGCATCACTCCAGGCATGATTAAAGGCATCCAGTGAAACCGTGTTCTCAGATCGTTTTTTTCTTCCTCTTCCTCTTTTCCGTGTCTTGCACCTCAGATTATATGTACAGACTTCACCCTTTATGTGCTTCAGATTATTATGATTATGCTACTGACCTGTTTTAATATGCATTTAATGCAAAAAAATAACGACTGGATTTTGGCACAACCTGATAGCAATCCACAAGCACAAATTGCTCCTAACATAGCAGCTCCTGTAATATTATTTAAAAAGCTGCCTTGGGTGTATGCTGTCATCAGTTTATTTATACTTATGAGTAACAAACTGTACTTCATAGAATCTTACAAAGCTGTTGAAATGGAATTTGTAACTTATGGTTCCTATGAATGGACACGTTTATACTGGCTGCTATAATATACAGTTTGAGCCATATTATAATTTAGAACAATTTGTAATAACATAATGTAACCTTAACGGATACTTCTCAATTCGTTGATGGTAGTGGTATGAACTATTTTCTTCGTAAATTACTAACATTGATGACCCGTGCGTGCCTGCAGAATTTATGAACACGGATAATTGTAACACTGACTACTAATAACTGTATGAGATCGGTGTGTATAATCTCTAAGAACAAATGGCTCATAAACTGAAGAACTCATGACACATAAAGGCTACATAATCCAGTGCGCACCCTCCACGCTGACTCGTACAGACACGTTACGATAATGACTGAAACGGACTAGCTTATACAATGGCCAAACTGTTTATGATGCTCTCTGTCAAACGCTTAAACGTCTGTGAAAATCTTTTTAATGTTTACACAATTCTGGTTGTTCTGAGCAGGGAAGTTGGGCTGTTTAAAAGCGCTGTTGATACCCTCCTCTATCACCATGTACTCTGATTTACTTAGAGACGATGAACTACGTGTCTTTTTGAGCTCCTCCGATGAAGGCAGGGGCTGACAGCTGGCGACGTGCAAATACTGAGCCTGCTCTTCCCCTTCAGTCTCTCTGTGATAGAAATAGTTGAAATTGGAAACAATCACGGGAACTGGCAGGGCGATTGTTAGCACACCAGCAATTGCGCACAGAGATCCAACAATCTTGCCCCCAATGGTCACTGGATGCATGTCACCGTATCCCACCGTTGTCATGGTGACTACGGCCCACCAGAACGCATCAGGGATGCTGTTAAAGCCAGACTCCGGGTCGTCAGCCTCAGCAAAGTACACAGCACTTGAAAATAAGATAACTCCAATAAAGAGGAAAAATATCAACAGACCAAGCTCTCTCATGCTGGCTTTGAGCGTTTGACCCAAGATTTGAAGTCCTTTAGAGTGTCTGGAGAGCTTGAAAATGCGAAATACTCGCACGAGTCTTATCACCCGAAGAATGGCCAAGGACATCGCCTGCTGTCCATTACCTTGCCTCTCTGCAAGTTCGGTCCCAAGTGTTATGAAGTATGGGATGATTGCCACAATGTCAATAATATTCATTATGTTTTTGGAAAATGTGGCTTTGCTGGGACAGGCAAAAAATCTGATCAATAGTTCAAATGAAAACCAAATTATACAGAGCGTCTCCACTACAAAGAAAGGATCAGAAAAGGGACTCCCAAGGTAAGGAACAGTTCCATTTATAACGGGTGCCACCGTGGTGGAGTCCCTGTCGTCTCGAAATTCGGGTAATGTTTCTAAACAGAATATTACGATGGATATTAGAATCACCAACACAGAAACAATAGCTATCCCCCTTGCTGGACCTGAGCTTTCGGGATACTCAAATAAAAGCCACACCTGCCTTTGAAATTCATTTGTGGGCAAAGGACGTTCTTCCTCTTTGATAAACCCCTCGTCCTCCCTGAATTTTTCCATGGCCTCCTCCCCTAGTTCATAGAAACGGATCTCCTCTGAGAAAATGTCTATAGGAACGTTGACAGGTCTTCGGATACGCCCCCCTGATTGGTAATAGTATAATATAGCATCGAAGCTAGGGCGATTTCTGTCAAAAAAGTATTCATTTCTTAATGGGTCAAAGTAGCGCATTCGCTTCTTAGGGTCCCCAAGTAAGGTTTCTGGAAACTGAGAAAGGGTTTTAAGTTGCGTCTCAAACCGTAAGCCTGAAATGTTGATGACCACTCTCTCACAACACTCGTGGTCTGGTTCGTAACGCTCTAAAGAGTGGTGCCCGGGCAGCGCCGCCGTCTCCTCCAACATGTTGTCACAAGCAACAATTGTCATGATGTCCGTGTCGGTTTCGGTGTATCCGTGGTTCACGAGGTTGTCGCTCCGGTGTTTGGTCGAAGAAGGTGGAGGCGATTGAAGGAGACTGAGGTGGTCGTCCATACAGGTGTTTGGATGGAGGGGCAAGGGAGCCGCGCCTCCTCCACGAGCTCCAGTCAGCCAGCCACAGCCACAGCCGCTGCTGCCGCGCGCGCGTCCTCACTCCTCTCTCTTCTGTCCCGCGTCCTGTACTTTCTCAATCTAGTCCTCCCGCCCACGGCGCGCGCACTGGGGTTTATAAACATGGCTATTCCCGCCCACGGAACGCACATGCACAGTGCACATCCATACCTCGACCAATCGGAAACCATAAAGACAAAAACACAGACCCTTAGACGCGCGTCACCGAACCTCAAAAGATTTACGCACAGACCTTTTACGCGCGCTCACTTTGAATGAAAAGGGCATCATCCACTCTGATATACAGGCTACATCTTCATATTAATATTTTATTAAACAATGAAAAAAGTTCTAATACTGCTTTTTTTATTTCTAAAATGAGCTGGCTAATGTGTTTCGGAAATTGAATTCCCTATTCATTTTCGCCATTTAGAATTAAGATAATAGCCTAACCTACACTGGAACACAAAATGTAGACTTCTAAAAAGCTATGACAGGAAAAAACAATGTTCTGTGGTCATAGATTCATATATAATCAACCTTGCGTCTTTTATTTATGATTTCTTGGGGAAGCAGTACTCTACCCAACATCTTGAAGTGCAAAGCTGCTAAAATGGGCCTTTGATTGGTGGAGATTCCCGTGGTTACGTAATTTGTGCTACACTGTAAAAAAAAAAAAAGCTATGACAACTTTAAAATTCAAAGCAACTTGATGCACAGGATTTTTGAATTTACACAACACAAAAACAATTCAAGGTTTTAAAAAGACTAGAAATGTTATTTTTTTTGTTGTGTAAACTCAAAAAGTCTGTGCATCAAGTTTCCTTGAATGTTCAAGTTGCCATAGCTTTTTA
>JAGFZM010000037.1:551018-569840 GCA_017657215.1 Limnothrissa miodon | reverse complement strand
TTCTGTGCATCAAGTTTCCTTGAATGTTCAAGTTGCCATAGCTTTTTGTTTTTTTATTTACAGTGTAGGAGCAGAAAATGGGGCTGAAGTAATGATCCATTGGGGAAAAAACGGTAAAATATGTTGTCCTTATTGTTTAGAAAAGGTATATGTAACAATGAAATAAAAAATTTGAATGCAAAAACAAAGTAATCACTAAATGCACATGTATGTAAAATGTAAATGAAGTTCCTCACATGTTCCTTTGCATGGCTTGATTAGAAAGAAGTACCTGTTGTGCATGGTCTTGGCATCACATTGACAGGTGAAGTGAATGGTACAAAATACAAAAAAAACAGGTACTCTGTCTCTGAGAGTATGTGTGTGTGTGTGTGTGTGTGTGTGTGTGTAAAAGTAGGAGAATATTAGACAAAGACATTTGGTTAAGGAATATTACATATTGAAACTAAATTAACTTTATCTTTTATCAAGACATTATTTTAATAAAAATAAATTGGACATCAAAATGGGACATCATTTTCTCTTCAAAGCATATATCTTTAAAATCTAATCAGGCAAGAAGCTTGTAAATGTATAAGGACAGTTTTCACCTGAAGTTAAACTATAACAATATTTTTTTCCAAACTGATAATCAGTCACTTAAGTCTGTCCTGATATGAATTAAATAATGTATTAAATTCCATTTTTGACTGTCTGCCAACATTTTATTATTCAAAAAATGTGGATGTTATATTTGTTGTTATAGTTATTGTTCATGGTGTTTGAAATTTGAAATATTACTATTTGAAATATACAGGACATGTAGTTTATGGTGCATACAGTATTGTCATGTCATTATGTCAGAGGATTGACTAAACTGATTGACTCAATATTATAGCTCGTAGTGAATACCTGTCAATTGTTCTCTAACATTGGACATCAATATGGATATCAATTTTGCCCAGTAAACACAAGGACAGCTTCGTCTGGCTTAAGGTGTCTTACTTATAGCTTGTGTCTGTAAGCATGTTTACCTTCTTTTAGATTTTTATTTACCAAACACTTTAAAATTTTACTAACATCTTGTTGCTAATTTTAGCTAATTTAAAGCTGCCTCCCAGGATAACAACAGAGAGATAACACTATATGGAGGTTGTCCCTCTCACATCAGGCTATGATTTGCTTTTCCCTGGCATGTCATCCCAGAGGACAGCCACCTTGCCACAGTGGCATAATGTTTGGAGGCCTGGCTCTGTGCATGAATAATTAAAGCTTGCTAAGCCAACACCATCTTGACATTCTGAGACACATTGGGGCTGCCAAGACCAGCTGCGTGTGGCTTATGTGGTTACCCTCCCTACCCTGCTTCCAACCAATCGCCTCCAAGATTACTATTGATGATGTGAATAGAGCAAAAAAAAGTATATAGCTACAATTGTGACCATCTGTATTTATTAGGTCTATATTTTATTGTTAGACTGCGAGACTGCTACACTGCTATGTGAATTGACACATCTTCTAAGGCTCTTGCATGTTAAACCACTATGGGTGATGATGGTTAAAAAGGGTGTGTCTGACCTTATATGCCATGGTGGTGGCATGTTTTTCTCTAACAAATTGACACAGCTTGTGGTGTTGACAGTTCCAGGAATATGGCTGGTGTTGCACACTAGGGACAGGGTGATAAAATTAGATGAAAAAAACATTATGAACATCCACTGGCATGAGCTATCAGCTAAACATATTTTCTATAAAACTACAATCTACTGTAAATTGTCACTTCCGTTTGCTTTTTAATTAGAAATAGAATGAAATAAATAAACTCTGTTATTAAAGGAAAAATCCAGCGTCAGTCAGCATGTTCTTGGAGGAAGCTGAATGCCAGTATTCGGTATACCGTAGACCATTGTGAACTAGCCTCTAATGCCAACATATGCCACCAAAAGAAATAATCTCATCAGTTAACCTAAGTTGCTGTTCGGTCTATGTACTGTATTTCTTTCATTCTCATACTTACCAACAGCACTGAGCAATGTAACACAACAGGGCTATAGGTTGATTCACTCCGGATAATCCCTTTAACTGTTCCTTTCTCATTATGTGCATAATGTCTGACCTATCCCTCATGGCCTCCACCTCCTTCCTAATTAGTGGGAAACAGATGGGGTCCATGATGGTCTGTACAACCTGTGTCTGTGAGGCAATGATTTGCTGCTTTCATTTCATTACTTTTGCCTTTTGATGGCTGTTTAAGTGAATCCAGAGACTCTCTTGTTTTCTTTCACCATCATTATTCATTAACAGCATCGTCCAGCATCTCCGCTGTGTTTTTTTGTGCTTTCTTCTCTTCAGATGTCTTTGTCTCTGTGTGTGTGTGTGTGTGTGTGTGTGTGTGTGTGTGTGTGTGTGTGTGAGTGTCCTTGTGAGAGTTCTGGAACTGGATGTCCTTGGGCACCTTTGCTGGCCCACCTCTTCTGCCTCACTCATACAACCATCACGAGGATCTGAAAGACAAAGAAAACAAGAGAGACAGAGAAAGAGAACTAGATAGAGACAGAGCGGAAGTTTTGGGGCAGGAATAAGAACCGTTTGGCCAAGCCTTCAATTGCTGTGCTCTTTGATGCTGTTTGCAGGGCATCTGCTTCTCTTTTGATTTGATTTTGCTCACATAGTACACTGGGAATAATCAGAAAAATAGGACCAGGGTTGTATTTAATAATCTCTGCCAGACGTCTTACAAAAATTAACTGGCACTTAGAAGGAGATAAAGCATTTTCTTTGCAACCAAGTAGTTGCATGCAGCCTTGTTCAAGCATACATGATACGTATACATACATATATACACAGTCTGTATGTATGTATGTATATATATATATATATATATATATATATATATATATATATACTTACATATTAAATATTCCTGTAGTTGCATGTTTATACCATCCAATGGAAGAGGCATAAACAGTCTGGCGGTACATGTGTAACATATACAGTGGCATTTATAACATGATGAAGCTTTATCATAAGTCATGGAGATGTAAGCAGAACATACCCATGCCTGCCTAACATATGCAAAGAGTGGCGAGTGCCAGTCTTTAAGTATTTTCTAAATCCGTCTTCCTATCCAGGACACATATGAAAAAAAAGCAACATGTTCTACTGGGAAAAGAGCTAAGGGACAGCCGAAGGGTTTTTAATGTGGTTTCCACTTGTGCGACTATATATAGTGTGGTCCAAAGTCCCTTATTAACCTACAAAATTAGGCTACCTTGTACATGGTGGTTTGGTTTCTTTCTCTTTTCTGCACAACTGTAGTGCCATATTCACAAAAAGTGTTGTCAGGTGTAAACGGCAATGCATGACGCAGCACAGCATTACACATAAGATGTTTTCAAGTTGTTTGTTTTGATCTAAATAGAAATTCGTTGGGGAATGCTTATCTATTAATAGGCTATGGATATTTCAAAAGGCATGCAGAGACCTTACGTTTGTGCTTCGCTGTTTGCAGTATTGTTTCTAATGATCTTGTGGTAAAAGACTCATAGCAAACGCTGAAATCAGGTTTTAATAATAAAAGATCAGCGCCACATGGCGTACCAATGGCAGTGTTTGTACTGTGTGTATGTGTCTGAGTGTACAGCACGTGTTTAGCTTAGCAACAAAAAACACAAAAGGCACAGACGTAGGGGTGGCTGCATCCGCTCTGTCTCTATCTTAGAACTTTAGGTCAAGGTTTTGATTTAGGGGTGATAGAAGGATAGAGGTTGTCAAGGTGACCAAGCATACACATACTTCTTCATGCACTCCTATATTAGTAACTGGAAGGGATCATGTTTGCTTGCTGGACATCCCTGTGGAATGTCAGACTCAGGGAATGCACCCTGTGTCACCAGTGGTTTGACGGATGACTCTCAAAGGGCGTTTTGATGGTGGATTTTTGACAGCTATGAAAGGGGGGTTGTTCTTTTTAGTCACATGTTATTCTTAATATTTCTGCTGACTTATCTTACCGATCTATCACATTGCAAATATCAATGTGTTGTGAGACACCCCATAGTCTACCACTGTCTTCCACTCTCTGGAAATGTACTTTCATTATGTTGCTGTTGGATAAAGGTCTCACAACTCACATTATTAAATACAATTTTTGTTTCATCTCTAGGCAACTGAAAAGCATCTCAATCACAATGGAAAATAAATGGTCATCAGATAGTAAGAGGAATGGACTGTACAGGTAAATTGCAATTATTGTAATTGTGTTACATAATAATTTAAACAGATGACTGATGAATCGGAACAACACAAGAACATTCAAATTAACCAGTAAAGCTCTCCTGCACGAGGACACAACCAGTGCTTTAGCTGGTTCCACTCCCACAAGCATTTAGGTGGATGCAGTATGATTGGTGAGCCCTTGGGCAAGGATGACATGAATTTTCCATAGACAGAGAGTGGGGGAAGCCCATATGCAGCTGTCAGGGTTATAAACAACCGGTCGGCACGATGGGGAGCTGGAGCGGATTCCCCATTCTCCCACAGGCTTCCTACAGGCAAATGCAAGCACATGCAAGGCAGGTGCTCTTTTTCAGACCCAGTGAATGAATAAGAGGACTAATTTCATTCAATTTGTACAGTATCTCTATTTATGCACTCATCTGTCATTTCTTTTTCCCCTCTATGTTTCTTCTTCTGCAATTTATAACAAAAGTATAACCTAATTTATTCTTCAACACTTACTTAATTAAATAGGAATATAAAAAGTCAAGTTGTTGCTTTTTTCTCTTTCTCAACCTTTCTTTCTTTCTTTCTTTCTTTCTTTTTGTCTGCCCCATTCTGTTCAGTCACCTTCATTAATTCAGACCCTTCTATTTCCTGCCACACCACCATGGCAACACAGATGATTTTAATCAATTCTTTTACAAGCCCTTCCGCTGCTTCATTGAATGAGATGATGGAAAGGCTTCCTGTTTTTGCTGGACCACCTGCACACACACACACACACACATACAAACACACACACACACACACACACACACACACACACACACTCGCAAACAGGCAGAAAATCATGCATATATGGATATTCTTGCAGAGAGAGAATAAGTTAGAGATTTGTAATGTAGCCATCTGGCCACAGGATGGGTGGGACGCCAGGCATGTGGCTCTTATTGCTGGTTAAAACTGAGTAATCCTGCAAAAAAAAAAAATAAATAAATAAAAAATGTTTACACAATGTTTATTTATTAGATGTTTCATGGATTTTTAGATGTTAGATGTTATTAGATGTTTTATGGATATTTGATGATACACTAGCACAGTGTATTCCACTATATTTCCAAACACACACAGTTGTGCAACCAACAAAGTATAAAACATAAGAAAAATTATAATAAAAAAAAAAATTGTACAAATCTATACAAATTTAAATGGCTACTTTTTAATCTGATTTAGAGAGCACTTCTGAAACCAACTGGATCATTTGTCCACTCACTGAAATGAAGGATCCTTTTTATCACCCCACGCTGAGATAATGCGGTTCATTTCCCTCCAGAAGCACAACACAGACATAGGTCAAGAATATGTCAGCAAGCTCTGTCTAACAACTCAGTCCATCTTGGCAGACAGCAATAGAACGGAAAGACGTTAGCGTTAGCCCCAAACCACAGCACTTTGGAGAACAAATTTGCTAGATGGATCTGAGGAGCAGTGGATAAGCATCTGCTTCAGCTATTTGAATTTTTCTTTTTTTTTTTCAATTTTATTTGTATAGGGCATTTTACAAAAGACATGTCTCATAGCGCTTCACAACAAAGAGCACCAATGAGCAACAGGGGCAAGAAAAACTCCCTATCCTTGTTATTTGTATTTTTCTTGCTATGGTAAAGGAAGAAACCTAGGGCACTTTTGACGGCTCAACTGCCTTGCATGTGCAATTCATACAAAATTCTGTTCTCACCAGTTAAAGAAGTTTTGGGAGGAAATAAATCTGAAAAAAAAAGATGGTGATTATTCACTGAGATCACTGGTATTTCTGCTTCATTTGATGCTGCTCATCTGGTCACACACATTCCCACATCCATTACTGATGCCGCTATTCCAAATACATACCAGCGTCAGCTTCCCAGTAAACAATTAACACTGTGGATATATAAACACTCTAGCAATTACAGAAGTATTTTAAACACAGAGAATCCATGTGACAAAATAAACACCACCCCTAAGAGCCTCAAGCGGGGCTTATTACCAGACACAGATTCAGGATATGCATCGTCATTATCTTCCCGACACAAACTCTCTGCGGGCGTGAAAAAAAAATCTCTTGTGAATGGGGGCTTTGAAGGTTAAAGAGTTAGGAGACGCTGGAGTCGATCCAATCTGTGGGTCAGCAGGTGATGGTTTCCTCTGAACCCCCGCTATGTGCTGTGGCTTGGTCTTAGGTTGGCTCATTCCGCCGTAGCGCACTAATAACTCATTTATGTCGGCCAAGCGCGGCTCCATCGCCTGGGTGGCCCCTTTGCCCTTCAGCTTGGCTGTCTTAGGGCATCCGCGTTTAGCAACTAGGTCAGGCTGTCTTTGCCAGAAGCAGCCCTCGAAACAGACCCACTTTGCATCTCGAGGTCCGAAATCCCCCAGCGTGAAAAATAAAAGGCCTCCAACTGTCCAGTAGCTCTCCGCATACACACAGGCAAAGACCATTCAGCAGGTTAGGTTAGAAGGGGACATAACAGGACCCAAATGTTAGACAGAGACAAATTCAAATGTCTTCCTCACTAATTTGTTTTCATTATTATTATTATTTCTGAGTAGCTAAAAGTCCTCTGTCAGTTGTGGATGGAGTTATGGATTCAAACTTTTTTTGAGGAGACTGCTTCAGTTGAGGGATAGAGAGTAAGAGAGAAGATGAGGAGCTGCAGGGTAGCACAAGTGAGCGAGAGAGAGAGAGACAGAGAGAGAGAGAGAGAGAGAGAGAGAGAGAGAGAGAGAGAGAGAGAGTAACCTTTTGTTACCATTCTGTGAAATTAGATTTGGCATTGGAGGACAGGCTTGGAAAATTATATTTTGCCATGTCAAACCAGCTAAAACAATAGGCCATTGTTTCAATTCTACTATACACCATTTTGTAATCCTTCCCTCATTCATTACTTTCAACATAGATGATCAAGAACACCTCTATTTTGCAGCATGTATGAAGTGGAACTATGTGGAACTATGGAACTATGTTCAGTAGGATTGTCACTGAGTTAGTTAGGTGCTTGTTATGTAGCAATGTGTTCTCTAAGAGTAGAAGAATCAATGCACCATAAATACAGCTTGTTAATGAATGGTGCCTGTCTTGTATTTATTGGCAGGTCAATGAGTCACATTAAAGGCGAGTGCTGCATCAATTTCACATCACCTTAAGTGCAAGGGAAATTCCAATGCCAGTGATCACAAGTCATCATCCTATAAGATAATTGTAAGATGTAATGACACAAGCCTATTCTCCTGACTGTGGTGATTATCCTGTCCTGATAATCTTCTTAATAAGTACAATGTTGATGTGAAATTAAAAATAGATTTAGTTAATCAAATTTAAATTTGCAGCTTGGAACAAACACAACACACACACACATATACACGCATACTCACACACGCACAGACACACATTGAATGATGCCATGTAATAGATTTGCTAATAACATGAATGACTAAATTAGTTAGTGTCAGTATAATGACCTTTAAATTTAACAGGTCTTTAGTGTGTTATATTTTGTCAGCTTTTAGTGTCAGCTTAATAATTATAAGATCATTATGAGCGATACAAGTTATTTTGACAGCCAGGCTTACAATAAAGAAATGAGATGCTCACACTGAAAATGGATACTGTTGTTTGCCCTTACACTGTCCCCTGTATGTCTGTGATCTATTTGCACTGATTAAAATGCATGTGGGATTCCTGCATTACTACCCCTGCTCATAATAAATACCACGGATCTACTGAGATGCCAATACAGGTGGGGTAAGCATTGACTGCTCTCATTGACTGCTCAAACCATGTAATTAAAAAGCAGTTGACAACTCTCTCTCTCTCCCTCTCACTTTCTATCAATTCTCAATTTCTCTCTCCCTATCTTAGTCTCCCTCTCCCTTGTGTGTGTGTGTGTCTGTGTGTGTGTGTGTGTGTGTGTGTGTGTGTGCATGTGTGTGCATGTGTGCGCATGTGCCTGTCTGTCATGAAGGTGTTAGGGTGATGAATAATTCAGAAATGACATTACCAATTGCCCTCAGACTTCCCTGCTTTGTCACATGCCACATGTGGTCCCGGTCACACCATCACCCTCTCCCTCCGCCTCCCCTGTCAGGCAAGCATCTTTCTGGAGGTCAAAGGCATGATCTGCCGTTGATTGAAAATGCTTAGTTAAAAATAATTGCCTCAGTATCCCAGCACTGTTCACACCCAAGCATCTAATCTGGTCACAGGTGACATATCAAGTGAGGGATAAGCCCCTACAAACATCACATGCTGTTCCCAGTCTTACACCAGAAGGTTCATAGAGTCACCAACGCCCGTTGGCCAAATATAGCAAAGACGAATGTGAATATATACTATAAGTTGTACATCAAAGGAAATACGTTAATCGTTAAATTAGCCTAGAGATTACAATCTAACCTTCAATATAACATAACAATGTGTGTCTGTGGTTACGTGTACTTGAAGTAAATCACTGTCATGTGGAATGACCTTGTGTGCCAGGCCGGCAAAATTGAGGCTGAGATCGGCAGCCATATGGTTTATTTTTGTTATTTCAGACAATGACAGTCATCGTAAACCAAAAGGAGGTTCCTGACCTGACTGACTTCACAACACCACTCATTTCTGACTTTGGATGCACATCAAAACAGAAACTTGATTTCCAGTTTCAAAAAACATGTACTGTAAGAGTTGCTACATAATCTTTGAGCATTTGTTATTTACGTCTTTCTGTAATAACCACATTCTGTACACTAAACATTTCAATATTTATGTGAAGTAACAACCTAGAGGGTTACAGCTGATTAACTATATGAGTAGAAGATAAAACTACACTATGCCTGTGTTAATTAACAAAAAATGATTATCGAAGACGCTTTGATGATTACAGCATTTCCCTCGTAAATTAATTTGCTCTGTTAACTGTCTTTTATCAAAAAGAGATAGTTGGCAAAAACCCATCTCTGGATCTCCCTCCCGTTCCCTTAAAGATGCTTGTGTTGTGAAATGAATAATGTGTCACACCTACAGTTTTGTAAGTCACATAACCACAAAACGTTGCTGTTCCTTTTTTATATAAGAGCTTTAACCTCTCAGCTCCATTGTGGGCTCTCAAACAATGCACATGTGAGCCACAGTCTGTGTTCAGCCTTCTGGACTATTGCTTCATTACTAAAAACAGAATAAAAGCCTTTGAGTGGCCATTCCAAATGACACCCAAAGAGCACCATCTTGAGGAAACCCATTCATGTTTCTGTGGTTGGCCAGGCTGGACAAAAATTGAGTATCGTAGCATAAGCATCGTAGCATAAGCATCGTAGAAAAGCACACATAGAATCGACAGTACACCAGTATATAATATATAATATAATAATATACAATGTATAATTTTTTTCTTTTTTCTACTTCTGAAAGGAAACAACTATCAATACACTACAACTTGGTGAAATGGTGCAAGGCTGCTGCTAACTCTTCCTTGGAGTATAACAAAATACTGTTGTGTTTTGTTTTCTCTGCCAACCAAAACGCAGCGCTGAGAGGCCACTGCAACACATCTATGCAGAAGTCAAACATGTGCCATGTCACACCAGTGATGCTTAGCAGAGCTTTAATTTTTTTTTTGTGTTCAGTGAGTGCATATATCGTTACGGATACTAACGTATCCTCGGTTCTCTGAGTGAGAAGCCGAAACGTATGAGTGGATGATGCCTATCATCTCCTACTTTTCTGAAGTCATTTTTAACCAACCCTTTGAAAAAAAGCGCAGTAAGTAAGCGCACTGACGCGCGCAGGCAACTACTTAGACAGCCCTGCGTGACGTCAGAAAGTCTATATATTGACTGCGCTTACGCTTCAGGTCCTCTTTGCCAAGCTCGCCAGCGTCGGCGATTGAGGCCCGAAGCATACGTTTCGGCTTCTCACTCAGAGAACCGAGGATACGTTAGTATCCGTAACGTTCTCTTTCGTTTCGAAGCCGAAACGTACGAGTGGATCACTACAACCAAGCCTCAAGAGCCCTACACCGAGGAGCCCGAGGTGGGAAGATCCATGGGACCGCCGCCGGGCCCAGAGAGAACACTCTCTGCTACACCCGGCCTGGTGACGTCCAATGCGTAAAAACGCGCAAAGGTGTTGCTTGAGGCCCACAAAGCGCTCAGACAGATATCCTTCATAGGGACGCCCTTCCAGAAGGCCCAAGAAGCCGCCACTCCACGGGTGGAGTGCGCCCTGACATGAGCAGGCGGAGGAACACCCGCCGCCTCATATGCCAGACGTATGGCTTCAGTAAGCCAATGCGACATGCGTTGGGTAGACAAGGCCTGACCCTTAGCACGCTCGCCATGGCAGACGAACAACTGGTTCGTCCTCCTGATGCTCTGCGTACGCGTCAAATAGGCACGAAGCGCTCTGACCGGGCACAGAGTGACGGGCACAGAACTGCCCGTCTCAGGAAGGGCTGAGAGCTCAATGACCCTCGAACGACAGCACTTGTCAGTAGACAGCACTTTTGGGCGAGAAAAGGGATTTGGTCGCAGCGTTACCCGCGCGTCACCTTGCGCGAACTCAAGACAGTCAGGACTGACTGACAAGGCAGTCAGATCGCTAACGCGCTTCACCGAGACCAGAGCGAGCAGAAGCGCAGTCTTAAGGGAAAGCATCTTTAGGCTGGCACTCGACAGAGGGTCAAAGGGCGTAAGGGCCAGTCCGCGTAGGACAGTGGCCAGGTCCCAAGTAGGGACCGAAGGAGT
Source organism: Limnothrissa miodon (assembly GCA_017657215.1). Classification (NCBI taxonomy): domain Eukaryota; kingdom Metazoa; phylum Chordata; class Actinopteri; order Clupeiformes; family Clupeidae; genus Limnothrissa; species Limnothrissa miodon. The sequence goes on along the minus strand of JAGFZM010000037.1, from coordinate 558,878 downwards.
GGAAGAGGGGCGAAGCCGCCTGACGCCCTTCATGAAGCGCGACGCAAGGGGGTGAGCGCCTGGGGAAACGCCAGCATAGCCAACATGGCATGCTCAAATAGCTGCGAGGTACACCTTCAAAGTAGAGGGTGTACGACCCTGATCAAACAGGTGGTGCAAAAAAGCAAGCACCTTGCCAATAGGGCAGACTAGAGGATCGCAGCCTCTGTCTCTGCACCACGTGCTGAATACACGCCACTTCAGTGTATACAACACTCTAGTGGATGTAGCTCTAGCAGCCTGAACAGTCTCTATAACTGCGCCTGACAGGCCGCTCTCTTGGAGACGCGCCCGTTCAGGGGCCAAGCCGTCAGTCTCCACGCTTCCGGCTTGGGGTGCCACAGCGACCCGTGAGCCTGCGATAGGAGGTCCCTCCTCAGAGGGAGGGTCCACGGCTGGCCGTCCAACAGTGAGACCAGATCTGAGAACCAGCTCTGAGATGGCCAATTGAGATGGCCGCTCTGATGGCCAATTGAGATGGCCGCTCTGATCCTGGCCAATACCTGATGCATCAGAGGAAGGGGGGGAAAAGCGTAGAGCAGACCGCGCAGCCACGGATGCGCCAGCGCGTCTGACCCTAGCGGCGCATCTCGTTCCAGCGAGAACCACGCTGGGCAATGAGCGTTCTCTCTCAAGGCGAAAAGATCGACTCGTGCCCGCCCGAAGCGGGACCAGAGGCTGTGCACCACGGCTGGGCAGAGGCGCCAGTCGGTTGCACTCGGAACACCCCTGGAGAGGAGGTCCGCGCCTGTGTTGCGAACACCTGGCAAGTGCGCCGCCCTGATCGACAGGAAGTGGCGGGAGGCCCAGGTGAGCAGCTTGTACGCCAGGCGAAACAGGTCCGGAGAGCGCGTGCCGCCCTGGCGTTTGATATACGCCACGACAGTGGTGTTGTCTGTACGCACAAGAACGTGTTCTCCTCCGAGAAGAGGGAGAAACTCCTTCAGAGCGCAAAAGACAGCAAGGAGCTCTAACACATTGATGTGTAAATTCCTGGAGGCTGTGCCCCACGTCCCCCTGGCGGGGCGACTGCAGCAAACGGCGGCCCAGCCGCTCTTGGACGCATCGGTGGTCACCGTCATGCGTCTGGCTATAGCGCCCAAAGCGCCGCCTTTGGTGAAGGACGACGGCCTGCGCCAAAGCGCGAGGGCTAGCCACATGCGTCTGGACACTAAGATCCGACGGGCGGGGTTCGACCTGGAGGATACACCTAGTTCCGCTAAGGCAAGCTGCAGCGGGCGTAAGTGTAATAGGCCGAGTGGGACAGCGCCGCCTGCGGCGCATAGGAGGCCTGTCAGTCTGAGACACAGCCTGGCCGAAACGCAGGCACCTAGTCTGAAGTGGCGTAGACACACCCTGACGTCCTGAAGTCTCTTCGGCGTGAGCGTCGCTCTCATTGAGCGTGAGTACAGCCTCACGCCCAAGAACTCGACCTCCTGAGAGGGAGAGAGCATGCACTTGCTTAGGTTCACTAAGAAACCCAGACTGTGCAGGTGACGCAAAACAGTGTGAGCCTGTGACGTTAGGAGCTGTCTGGAACTCGCCAGCAGCATCCAGTCGTCCAAGTAGTTGAGGAGTCTGATACCCTGAGTGCGTAGAGGAGCGAACGCCGCCTCCACACACTTGGTGAAGCACCGAGGTGCAAGAAACAGACCGAAGGGAAGGGCTGCGTACTCGTAAGCTCTGCCCTCAAAGGCGAAGCGTAGAAAACGCCTGTGCCTGGGGACTATACCTATGTGAAAATAGGCGTCCTGGAGGTCTATGGTGACCATGTAATCCCCCTGGCGGACTGACTCCGCCACCATGCGCCCCGTGAGCATGCGAAAGGTGAGAGGTTTGAGCAAAGCATTGAGCGCTCTGAGGTACGCGCTGAATAGCGCCCTTTCTCAAGAGATCGCGAAGCTCTTGTCTGAGAGCAGGGGCCCTGGAGGGGGGCACCACTGACTCCAAGACACCTCTGAAGGGCGGGGGTGGCCACCTGAACTGCAGTTGATAGCCTTTCAACACATGAGCAGAGCGGCGGAGTGAGGAGGCAGCAAGGACAAACAAAGTGCTATGCTGCCCCCGAGTGGCACTAAGGGAGCCGAGGTCAATGGCTGAGGCCCGACATAACGTGGAGGCTGAAGGCAAGGCAACCGTGTGTGAGACCCGTGGGCGCCCACGCGTGGTTGGCGAGCCGCGCACATCACTCGCGACGCCCCGTGGGGCGATCGACTCGGAGCGCGCGTCAGCGAAGTTCGTGGTCGGTGAGCTGCGCACTTCACTCGCGACGCCCCGTGGGGCGGCCGACCTGGAGACGTCCTTGAAGAGGGGGGAGAAGTCTCCCGTTCGCCCGATGGCAGAAGTGTCAGACTGAGCAGACAGCTCTGCCCGTACTTGGGCGATAAATCGAGCGACCGAAGCGGCGAGAGAGGTTGGGGAGGGCTTCTCGACCGTGAACGACTCCGACGCGTCGCACGCCCACTGCTCGGAGGCGAGTGAGACAGAGGACGCGGGGGCCGTGCACATCGCCCAATTCTGCCTGAGCAGAGAGGCGCGATGAGGAGGCAGCAAGACAAACGAAGTGCTATGCTGCCCCCCAGTGGTACTAAGGGAGCGAGGTCAGTGACAGGCTGTCTGCGAAGCTGAAGAGCATTCGACTGACAGGGCAGACACTCGTCGTAGTGCGGAGGCTGAGGACCAGCCGACCGTGTGTGAGACCCACTGGCGCTCACGCGTGGCTGGCGAGCCGCGCACATCACCCGCGGCGCCCCGTAGGGCGGCCGACCTGGAGCGCGCGTCAGCGACGTCCGTGTAGAAGGGGGAGAAGTCTCTCGACCGTGCGATGGCAGATGCGTCTGACTGAGCCGTCTGACTGAGCAGACAGCTCCGCCCGCACCTGGGCGATAAATTGACCGACAGAGGCGGTGAGGGCGGCGAAAGAGGCTGAGGAGCACTTCTCGACCGCTTCAGGATCGCTGCTGACATCTGCGTCGCTCCTGGCTCGACGGGCGCGTGGCTGAGAGCGCACGTCCACACGAGCGTGAGCGTTGCCGAGGCTGCGTGGCACAGAGCTAGCTCGCTAGCAAGCTGAGCGGCAAGAGTCTTCTGGCCGGGCGGCGGCGAGTCAAAGGCGGCTAGCCTCCTAGGGGAGGGTTGAGCCGTGGCTAGCTGGCTAGGGACTAGCAGCTAGGTAGCTGGCTGCCGGCCGCGTTGTCGTCGAGAGGAGGGAGGTAACCCCATCTTCGTCGATGGCTTCGATGGCGGGATCATCCGCCTCTTCAGCGTGGTGGAGAACCAGCCGCACGGGCAAGGACGCCCCAATAGGGCTAGCTGAAGAGCTAGCGAGCTGGGCCGTGGCTAGCTGGCTAGTAGGCGGCTGACTAGCAGCTAGGTAGCTAACTGCAGCCCGCGTTGCCGCCGAAGATTGTCCGGGCGACTCAAGCGAAGACGCCGGGGAGCGGAGCTCGGCTGAGAGAACACCAGTGGCGTGTTCCATCCTAAGGCAGAAGCAGACAGAATGGCGGTCGGCAGCCGCCATTAGTCGTTCCCAGTCGAGACATCTAAGCGTTGCCATCCAGCGACTCTTGGTACCAAAATTAGGGACCGATGTGAGTGATTTTGAGAAGGATGGATTCCGGAAGTTTTGAAAAAACTGTTGTGGTGGGCTTTCAAAAAAGCCGTTGGTTTAGGAATGTTTGCGATAGCAAACGAAAGGCGACTCAGAAACACACGCAGTAGGCGAGGTGAAAGAGGCAAAGAGGACCTGAAGCGTAAGCGCAGTCAATATATAGACTTTCTGACGTCACGCAGGGCTGTTTAAGTAGTTGCCTGCGCGCGTCAGTGCGCTTACTGCCCTTTTTTCAAAGGGTTGGTTAAAAATGACTTCAGAAAAGTAGGAGATGATAGGCATCATCCACTCGTACGTTTCGGCTTCGAAACGAAAGAGAACATGTTGTATATCTTCTGTGTCAAGCATACAAAAAGTAAATGCATCTGCATTGATGGTTATCATACAATGATTTCAGAAATAGTGAATAATGATGAGAGAAACATGATGATAATGAGAAAATAATGATGACAGCAAAAAACCCTTTTATTATAGCTCTCTCTAAGTATCACTTATTTACTGACTCTCTTAACTGACTCACAGTGTCTAAGGGGATGGCTAATTGTTTCTGACATATATGGTGAAAAATCTAAGCTGCAAAGGGCCAACGCAAAATTAACAGCATCAGCTTTCAACTAATATTAGTTGCTACAAAATAATTATGCTTTAGATCAGAAAACTGCCGTGCTGTATTTTGTCACCCTCAGTTTATAGCAAGGCAGTGTACAGCACATTTCCATCTCTCTCTCTCTTTCTGTTGCTTTTGCTCACACACACACACACAGGAGAATTAGCTTGTGAACACAGTAGGACAGATAGTGAAGGGAAGTAGATAAGAACTAATAATGAGTGAAAGCAGATGGCAATGCTAACCTGCCTTTGTCTCTGATACTCCCAAACTGATAGATTTGCAGCTCCATGGCAGGTCTGGATCCCCAGAAAGCCCCCTCCCTTCCATATTTGGCAATATGGTAAAAAAAAAGATACAGAAATAAATCCAAATCACTGCCACAGGAAGGAAGGCAATGTTCAGCTCCCATAATTGTTCCCAGGATTCAATTTTAGACAAAGCAGAGGCTGGCCGCCAGTAATTATGACAATCATTTCTTTGTGTCCTGATTTGAATAATGGCACCAGGGGGTGGGAGGGCACAGCAGGGCCTCATCTGCAGGGCACAGAGACCATGGAAGTGGAACACAAGTGCACCTAAGTTTGTATGTCAAAAGGGTTACAACATCTACACGCACATGTTGCACTCAGCGTATTTCTTAGTGAAAGTAAGCAGACACCACAGATGTGTAGGTATGTGCTGAATGTATGTATGAGTGTGACTGTATGTACCGGTATGTTTGTATGTATGCGTGTGCTCTGTGTGTTCATGCTTAGGGTTAGGGATCTGCCTATATTCATGTTCTATTCATGTTCTTATGCAATCACCTATCAGGCCATACCTAGAGGCGTGCATCCTGATTTCAGTATTACCATATTAACAATTCACCTTCAAAGGGTTCAAGCAATGCAGGTCAATGTGAGAACATGCACACAATGAAAACCCTCACCACAAACTGAAGCTGAAGCACCAAATAACACTATAACCAGCAGTGCTACAGTTGGTCCTTTCTTATTTGGAGGTTTGGGACATATTGCTTTGCACTTTTGGGACACCTTATCACATATGAGCTCAGCACATATATAGCCCATGAGCTCATTCTGTCTAATATATCAAGCAAGCCTTTCCTTTTATGGAAAACACACAATAGCTATGACTTTGGATGAGAAAATTTGGAACGCTGGAATGACAGAAGTATGACCTTAATAAATTATGCAGTGTATTCAAACAAGGTTCTACCAGAATCTAAATCAGTTCTATTGGCCAAATATACATAGAAAGGAAATCTGGCTTTGGAAGATATAATAATGTGTGTTCAATATTCAAGAAAAATATATAGTCACATAAGGTAAATAAAAATGACAGGCTACCTATAGGCACCTTTCTACATAACACAAAATAGGAAATAATAATACAGTGGTCCCTCGCTATATTGCGGTTCACTTTTTGTGGCCTCGCTGTTTCGCAGATTTTTTTTAGTGGAAAAATAGCTACAGTGGAGCAGCGATAAGACAAAGAGTAACGGTCAGAGGAACTGTGAAATAGCCTACGCCTGATTTCTAATTTCTAACGTGTCCAACATCGTACGTTGCTTGTTAACATTAAATTCTTTATTTCTAAAAGCCATTATAATTTTTAAAGGAAAACGTTTATAGGGTATTTTATTTCTCAACCAAATGTTTGGGCCTAAAAACAGGTCTTTGGTTTCTTCTAAGGTTTGAACTTTGAGAGTGACAAGACAAGAGAGAAATATGAGAAAATGGCTGAAAAGTGTGTAGTGAGGGGTTTGCGACCTTAAAAAATGTATAATCATTGTAAAAAAAATTAAGCTGACTACTTTGCGGATTTCACCTATTGTGGATCATTTTTAGAATGCAACTCCCACGAATAATACATGGAGTGGAAGTAAAGTGTACTCTAAGAGTGCAATGCAATGTGTGAGACTCATATGTAATGAAAAGCATGTCATGTGTAAATACATTGTGCAAGATACATATGGAATAGGCCTAAGTGTGTGTCTTTGAGGAGTGGATGAATGAAGAGCTACTGTAGGGATGATCCAACTAATCAGAAGCTCAGGAGACTGATGGCATTGGGAAAGAAGCTGTTCTTGTATCTGCTTGTTGTGGTGTGCATAGATCTGTAGCGCCTCCTAGGGTGATGGAGGTTAAAGACATTGTGTGGAGGATATGTGGGGTCTTTATTGATATTCTTTGCACACTTCCTGGCCATTCCAGTGGACAGGTCCTGAAGGGGCAGAAGGCACTGTTCATGTTTTTCAGCTGTCTGAATTGTGCAGAACCTGTGTGTATCCTGTTTTGTGTTTTTAGCAAAAATGCTTATAGAGAAATAAAACAGCCTCAAAATAACATTCTCACAATACAAGAACAAAGTGCAAAAATTTGTTCTTGTGACCACAAACCTACATAAAGTGCAAAAAATTTGACAGAAGAACTACAGTATGTCTATAAAAAGATTGCTAGTCCCATGCAAAGACATTCTGTTCAATCCAAATCATAATTTGATCCTGTAGATATTGCTATTCACTCGAGGATGATAAAACCTTTTTTCTTTCAGGTACATTCACCCAAAATAAAAGTGGTAATCTGTTTGCTGCTGTGTGGTCTCTGCCTCTGCATTTGTAACTACTGTATGGCTGCAAGGCTGCCAGTGCTGCAACCAGCCCTGAAGATGGACAAATGCGTACGCATGCTGCAAGTTGCCATTAAAAATAAGAGCCTGAACAGTATCATATCCAGAGAGAGATTGTACATACAGATTTCAATATCTGTTAGGTTCAATATCTGTATCCCCCCCCCCGCCGCCATACATAGAGAGAGAATATTAGGAGAGTAGGAAAGAAAAACAGATACACAGAAAAACAGGAGAAATATAGAAAGAGATTGAGAGATGTTGCACCCTACCTTCATCTACAATATAACACGCAGACACACACACACACACACACAAACACACACACACACACACACACACACACAAATCACACTTCTGGCTCATGTCTTACAAAAGGGAATGGGTAAGTGACGTCTAGGTTGGTTATGTAAGATAATGGCTGAATGGTGGAAACATGGCTGTGATGTATCCATGGCCTTGTCCGGCTATCGGCAAAGCTATTGACAAGTGAAAGAGAAAGACAGAGAATGTGAGAGAGAAAGTGGGTGAGAGAGACAGACAGATTGGTGTTGCTGGGTTTGGCTGGCTCAGTGTGCTTTTATGAGGTTTTAGTGAAAGAAGGTTATCTCACAGGGAGGAGAGACTCTACAATGATATCAGAGGCTGGAACAAAAAAAGGGTAAAGAGAGCATGAATTGAAAAAGGAGAGAAATGGATGGGGAGAGGTTTATGAGGACAGAATTAAGAGCAAAAAAGGCGGACCAATAAAAGAGGTAGTGATGAATTAGGGTAAATTAGACAGTCAGATAGACAGAGGGAGAATAGGTGAAAATGAGAGTGCAGATTGAGAGAAATTTAAGGTAGGAGACAGAAGGATTTGAATGATTTGGAGAAAGAAACACCTTGAGCAGCAAGCTAAGCATGTTGCTCATCTGATTCTTCCACTCTCTCTCTCTCTCTCTCTCTCTCTCTCTCTCTCTCTCTCTCT
>JAGFZM010000037.1:514494-551008 GCA_017657215.1 Limnothrissa miodon | reverse complement strand
CTCTCTCTCTCTCTCTCTCTCTCTCTCTCTCTCTCTCTCTCTCTGTCTCTCTGTCTTGTTCCCACTCCTTCTGTTGGTGCTGGTGGGTGAGATATGTATGGCGTGCCCAATGATTCACTGTGTCGTCAGGGCTGTGGAATCTTAATGCTGCCCCAAGAGCCACCTCGGGATGCCAGGTGCAGACCAGACAGCACAGGAGCCACAGGCTGGCTCTTTTTCACTCTACTGGCACTTAGTGAAGACACCACAACAAGGTCATTTACTCATTCACACACACACACACACACACACACACCAAACACTGTTATACACACACACACTCGCACTCTCATGCGCCCACACACACACACACATACTCATGCACCCACACTCACACACACATACATGAGCCCCCCCACACACACATGCTTATGAATGTTCATGAGCAAACTTAGATAAAATACACATATGCATGAAGTCAGAAAAATACACATGCTTGCCATGTGCGCACATACAGACACACACACACACACACACACTGACACACACACTCACTTAGTCACTTTGGTGTGGTTAGTCAGATAAATGGGGTGTTTAAACGTCGTGAAATGTGTTAATATTCTCTCTCTCTCTCTCTCTCTCTCTCTCTCTCTCTCTCTCTCTCTCTGTCTAGCATCTTGCTGAATTCTAAACATACAGGGGCCATCTGTAGGAAGCACAACTACTGTTTATATGCTGCTAATCTTATATTCCATGAGGCAGCCTTTTCCAAATTAAAAATAAGGATATCCCATTTTTCCCACTTACGCTGATCAGTGTGGAGCCATTCCTGCCAAATCCTAAATAATTATGGAAGTAATTACTGATGTTTATATTCCCGTTTTACTGACAAAAATAGAATTTACGACCACCTCAAGCTCATTAGTATCACAGCTTTCAAATTCAGGTCAGGAAAGAGAGGAGTAATTGGAGGCCCTGGAGACTTTTGCAAGTTTTGCAGTAGACACATGCAAACACACTTAACAAGGCATCATAAAATAAAGTTGCTGATGGCTTTTGTTCCACTGGAGAAAGTCATATTGTGTGTGTGCGCATGTCTGCGTGTGTGTGTGTGTGTCTGTGTGAGTGAGAGAGAGAGAGAGAGAGAGAGAGAGAGAGAGAGATAGAGAGCGAGAGAGAGTTTGTGGCATAGATTAAATACTGTATTAGTGAATGAAAATGAATATGGAGGACCAGACAGGAAACAATTCAACTACTGTTAGTCTCCTTCATTTTACACAAGGATACTTTGGCAGTGGACCCAGACGTAGAAGAGAAAAATCTGGGAGGTAAATATGGGATTATAGCCTGCAGTAAAAGTGTACATGTACATCAGTCCCTTCATTCAGGAAACAGGTTGCACTTGCGTTTTGGATCTGTAAGTGACACAATGTCTAATCCAATCCTGAATATAAGACAACATTTTTGAGAATGCTGGTGACAAGTTTAGCATTTAGCAAGTATTTAAATGTGCATACAGAAGGCCACTTCAATAGAAAAAAAAATTTGCTAACTCTAAATACATTCATCCCCAACATTTAGCCTAATTCATACATCCAGCCTTAAAAACAGTTGATAAACAACTAATTTTGAAAAAAGAATAATGGTTGTATAAATATAGGCTGCATCTGCATGTGTTTGTGATGTGAATCTGTATGTGTTTGTGTTTTGGTTGTATGTGCAGAGACCTTGTTTTGCTGACAGTAGCAAGCAACAGCAAGCAGACAGGTCTCTGGAAAGTGCTAGCCATCTGGGTCCGTATTGGCTACGTGGACCCTGATATCATTATAGATTATGGCATGTTTGTTTTTGTTTTTCTTGTATCTTTCTTTTACTCTTTCACTGAACTGTTTTAGGCTATGCACTTTTACAATGTCTTAGTACTATACATTAGTATTTCAATGTATGTGACAAATATATCCTTTATGTGAAATTGAGAGGACGAGGAAACTTGAGAAATGAGAACCAAGAGTGCTTCATGGCTAGTAAGTGACAGAGGAGAATTATGTCCATTAATGAGCATATCATCTAAAACATATGATCTGCTTCTCAAAGTGGGGTCTGAGGACCCTGAGGAATCATAATGAATTGCCAGGGGGTCAGAGAACATCAGCATCTAGTATCTACAGTATCTAAATAAATGGATATACTGCACTGGTCAAATATGTGTCGCTTTGCCATTAACAAATGATTCAATGGCTTTATATTGCATTTCCACATCCAGATCTTTTAGTAACAGAAGCAATACTTGTCCAGAAGAGTTTTTTTTTTTTTAAGATGACATTGACATGTTGTAATGTACAGTATGGACAGGTATCCTAATGGTTGTGTGCAGAGCAGTGAAAAGTGGTGAACTTCAGTGAGTAGGATGCCTTTGTGTGGTGTGTTAAACAGCAACAGCTTGCATAGACTGATGATTGTTTTTTTTCCTGCATCCATCACTAGTGCCCAAAAATATTAGTGTTGGCATTTTTACTTAGTACACACATATTTCTGTTATGTAATATTTTTCTTCACAGTTGTGTGAAAGGGGTTGCTTAGATTTTCATTTAAATATCTTTCACCAGATCTTTAAAGTACTAGATTATAAATAACGTGTTCAGTTGCAAAATCCATATTATAAATTAGAAACTAATTATTCCAAAACAATCCATTTGGAGTGGAACTGATAAAAGTTTACCAGAATTATAGCCTAAATATATGTCTGCAAAGACATTGCAAAAGGACTTAGGGTGTTTTGCATCACAAATCTTTTGAATATTATTTTAAGAATATCAGATCGGACTGATGCCAAAAACACAGACAACACAGAATAATGAAAGCAAGGTTCACTTGGCTGTTTTTTATACATAGCTGAAATACATTCAAAGCATGACCGCAATCCAATTTAATCCAGTCAAAACAATGATTGCTTATGCACATTTCATCATATTGTAACAGAACTTTGGCTTCAGTGGAGGAAAAAGTCCCTTTTACCCTAAACAAACCTAACTTAGTATATTTCTGAGATAATCCAATTTCCTTCACAAATGCATTTCTCAAAGACTTCTGTAACCATAAGATAAATTGAATTAGGGGGAGAAAAATTTCATAGCCCGTGCATATACATTTTCGTTTCATACTTTTTTCCCCACTTGAGTGGAACGACAGACTGTAAATGAGAAATGAAAAGTTTTCCTGAGTCCTCTCAGCACCATCCATCATCAGACCGCCAGCTTGTGATGTGGGTCCAAGGGCCCCTCATCTCCCTTAGCAGTTCTCACATCTTTCTCCAGGCGCCTGGATCCTCCTGCTCACACCTCCTAATGGGTGAATATGGCCTGACAGTCAAAATAAAAACCTGTAAAACTGATGCCACACACATATTACAGGAAATCTACGTCTCATGTCATTGTCCTCTCTGTTGCAATGTTCAGTCTTATTTTTTTTTGACCACTTTGACCACGGTCCAAAAAGCAGCCATCATGTTCTGCAGTCAGGTGGGAGTGTAGTGGGACAATATGCATAAAGTCATAGATAACACATGTTCCATAATGATTAATGTAACACAAATTCTCAAATGTAAGTATTTATTTCGGTATTTCACCATGGGCCTACTTCTTCTATATGTACCAGGCCAGGAATGGCTTCCAAAAAAGGAACATAATACATTTACTACCCTCTTGTGGCCACACTGACACATGCATCCTCAAGGAGGGGGTACTTTAAATACCCTAGAGTGTCTCCTCTCTCATTCCCCTCTTCTCAGCACACACACACACTGGTGAACGACAGAGGATTTCAAAGCTAACACAGGCATAATGGGACCAGCATTTTTTTTCTCACAAAAAGAGACAGAAAAAAGAGGTTTCATTCAGCTTCAGATTAAAAAAGAAATTCATTGTCTCCATGCACAAAAGGCACGACAAAGGAGCTGCGACATTCTATCCACCTCGCCTCTGACAACGGGGCAGATATGCAGCCACGATGGAACAGAGGCTCTTTTGTTAGGCCAGTATTAATGAGAGCTTAAGTTTCCACACAACCAGTCCATTACTGCACTCGTCAAGAGGATCAGACAGGCAGCCGTCTGGGTTTATTGACCATACAAGGTGGGTAGGAGAGGCAAGGTGGGGGCGGAGAGTACAATTGCGTGCATGCCCACCTATACTTCCTTCAGGAGCTGCAGGTACAAAGGCACTTTTACAGAAGGACTGAAGTTACGTTCTGCTTAGCATGTCTTTTGAGCGTCAAGATGGTATTAATGATACCGGCCTTGCTGACAAAGAAACAGAAAGGGGGGGGGGGGGGGGAATGACCTCTTTGTAGGTTGTGAGCATAAAGATGTAGTTTGTTTTCATGGATACTGATGCAAAGCCTGAAAAGCAGTGCAAACTCTCTGTAGTCATATTTCTTCTTCTCACAAGGATGATTCCATTTCTTTTGCTATAATGGGATATGACCAGATGGGGGCAGCAGATGTATATGAGGTGCATGCTCATGAGGAACAAAGAGGAAACCACTGAAAGAATCATGCACTTTTGTCCTGGAAAGAAAGTCACGCAAAACTAATATGTATCATTTCTAGGATTAATCTTTAATGACTTTTGGCCCTCATTTTTCGTCCTTATTTTTGGCGCCCTTTCCATTAGACTAGAATGCAATGCACATTCCTCATCACTATCTATATGAACAACTGTCTGTGAACTGTAACTACCTTAAAAAAGGATATAAGAGACCAAATGTACTGTTTAAAACTGTTAAAACTCTTACTGATCCAAAATCTAGATCAGCTCAAGTAATTACCTGGATTCCAGATTCATGAATGGGCTTGTCAAGGACTTTCTGCCTAACAAGCTCAGGTCGAAATAAATAAAAGGTGATGATATGTCAATGGACATCACATGCTCTGACGCACACACCCACACATGCAAATACACAAACATCTCATTGAATACAAAATAGAGAGGCAGAAAGAGTGAGAAAGAGATAGAGTGTGAATAAAAGAAAAAAAAAAAGTGAGGGATAACAGCATGGCAGTGGTTTGATGTTCTGGAGGCCCAGGTTGCCATCATGTTCTGGAACAACTCCACCTCTCTTACAGTAAGGCATCATCCTTATTACTGGTACTGATGTCCAGAATAAATGTCTCAGAGGATATTTTCCACACGGCCCCAGAGGGCAAACCAGTCCAATTTCAACCACACACACGTAATAACAGCCTCAAAGGAATTTGATTATTTAACATTTTCTAAGATTCTTTTATTAGGGTCATTGCAAAAGAATGTGTTTTATTGCCAAGGGTTGTATTACCCAATTTCTTTCTCATGCCAAAGCCACTTGCTTTGATTGAGGTCCATTATACAAATATAGTCATTAGAACCCACAAGTTACTGACAGCACTTTAATGTCTGACATCTAAAGAAAGCTGTAATTATCCAAACCACTGTTATTACAGTGCAAGCTTAGGCAAAGGTGATCAAAAGCGCTACCTGTTTCTGTTTCAGGCCGTTGTTAAGTAAACTTTCTCAGTGTCCTCACGGTTTATTTCAATAGATAACTCAAGCCAGTCTTTGTGAACACCTTGTCTTCGACCATGAGTGATTAGTTTGTGGTTTCACTCACATTTCTTAGTCGCTGCTTGCCGCAGATGAGGTCAAGACAGGTCCTCCTGGTGTTTGGCAACTCTGGTAATTTGTCACTCAGTGCGCTCCAAAAGGAGAGAGTTTTTAGAATGCGAACCCAGGTAATGTGATAACTTGCCTGTAATTCACACAAGTATACATAATCGCAGACTCTGAGAAGGCATTTGGCTGTTTATTACAGGGAAGTTTCCTTTTACAAACCTTGGCTTTGATTTCACTGTCTAAGTGAGCACTACAGTACCAAACTTGCCACAATTAACACATTAAAATTATTTAGGAGCTCAGTTCATTGAGGTGTACAGGGGGCACGCTAAAAATGCTGTCCACTGACTTCTGTGTGTGTACGACACAAGCAAACCACAAATCACTGTTGCATTGCTTTCCCAAGTTGATGGACAGCATATGCAAGATGTCATAAACAATTCAATCCTTACCCTTTTCAGGCCCATTACAAAGGACTGTTACAAAAGGAAACATCAATGCTTTCTCCCAAAGAAGCCTCCTTGTCAAGCAATCCTTAGAATGAAACAACACTTTAGGTTACACACCTCAGCTTGATCACATGGGAACCTGCTTTGAGTCAGTTCTATCTCCAGTAAGTTTCTTGCGTTAGCCCCTTGTCTGACCTTGCTCATTGCCACATGTTCCAGATAGAACAGGATCCACTATTGAGGATTCTTCTGCAGCTGCCCTTGGATAAACTATGGACATGCCACATCAGCAGCTGGACCCTTTGTCTATTCAAATGTGTTTTGCATGTGTATCCTGGCTATACAGGAATGAGATTTTCTGAAGCATTGGCAACTTTAGAAAACATGATTTCCAAGAAAACAACAGCAATGTTTTTATAATTCAGTGGTGTTTTTCTTTGTCTTTTATTCCCTGCACGATGGCTCTCACACAGCTTGGCCTCAATCCGAGTCGGTGTAGGCCTCATTAGGGGACACGGGACCAGCGGAGCTGTCTTCCTAAGTGGCTGGGGCCTGTTTGATGTCATCCCGGATTTCAAAGCGAGACACCCGATCTGGACTGGAGCTCCCTGCTAGAGAGGGGGAGGGGCCGGGGGAGCAGTGGAGGACAGCAAGGTGTCTCAGTCCATCCCAAACACCGATAGGGGAGTGAATGTTGTGGCGAGTGGAGAAGGGTGGGGAGGAAGGATGGGGGGTGGGGGGGTTCTGGCACAAATACCTGCCTGACCTCTCCTTTGCTTGAGTTAACATGCTATGTAATACCTGTATAGAGTTTCAGGGACCAGGTAGAGTCGGAGAGGTGTGGTAAAAGCAGCGGGCCATTGAGGTTATTGGGATGAGGCGTTTAAAAGGGAAAAGTGGGCTTTCTTTAGTATAAGCCGAGGTTATCTACTGGGCATCTTCGAGGATTGGCTGCCTTTGATCTCCCTGATCCTCTTGATGTCGAGTCTGATTCTGATACTTAATTAATTTGTCCCTCTGATCACAGGACAGCATGTGATGCGTTTCTCTAAAGCATAGGGTTATTAATCCACTTTTCACGACTGCTTAATTCTCACCTCAGTTTTGGGAGAGAACATCATTGTTTCTGCAGTGCATCAACTGACTACATACAGTTGATGACACACAATGAGATCAGTTTCATAAATATAATAAAATTTCTGAGTTTCAACTGGCTTATGTTTAGAGGGAACTGTTTGTTTAGTCCTCATCCTGTCCATCCTTTCTCCCACTACAAACCATTTTGCAGGTGGTTGTAGCAGTAGATAACCATAAAACAGTAGCAAGCACTTTGCGTTATTTCGACATGGCTACACAAAGGCACGCAACACTTATTGGTAAGTGTCTAACTTCAGAAACCAAAGCCATGCACAAAAGCATAACACAAACCTATGTGTAGTTCCAGAGAATTTCGTTTTGGTGGTCTTATTTACCACCAGTAAGTGTGTTGATCCAGCAAATGCACTGTTAGTAAGCAAAACAATTTATGTTAATGTAAGCAAAGTTTGTCCACTCACTGTGCCAAAGTCAGTTATTCGGGTCATAAGACACTATAATCTAAATATGATCACATTTTTGGTCAGGGTTCACTCAAGGGATTTATTTTTGCACCTTTAAGTTATTAATAAGGCATTTCATTCATAAATGCACGAAGCAATGGTTGAAATGAGTTCAGCAGCATCTTGTAGTGTTGTACAGAACCCTACGTAAAACCTGAAATGCCCAGACTAGTGGTGGATTTGTCCTGATTTGTGAATTACACACTGCAGTACCACTCAAGGGGAGGCATCCTAGTTTCAAACCAAGCACATCCATCTTTGTTTATTCCAAACGTGAGTTCACTCTGATCATTCAATCTCAGCACTGGTCCCTCTGGTCTCGCACACTCATATCTCATAATCGAAAGAGTCAGTACCAACAATTCCTCTGAGATTCATCCATTATACACAGCTCCCAGACAAGCGACAGCTGTTTTAAACCAACAACTATTGGTTCTAGCTCATAAATTCTTTGAGTCCTGAGCGGTTGTGAAACAACAACAGCATTTGGCTGATCCTGCAATCTGTTATTCGTCTCTCTTCCTCTCTAAGCCAAAAAAAGCAAGTGAAAAAGTACAAGGAGTGTTCTTCAAGTCGAGTATTGAAGCATGCAGTGGGTATTTGATGGTTGCATTCTTTGTCGGCTGACAGGAAGGCACAGGATTTGCCAATCGGCGCCACGTTAGTTCCATCCAACAACAGTTGCAGTTCTGTCTAGAGCTGTTGTGTCTGAATGGCGTTCCAGCACCCCAAAGTAAAATTTAATGTTCGTGCCACTCTATCCACGGCGTCAACTAACAAATGTTACGGACAGTAGCTCAGGCAGACAGGAAAGCAGGCAAGCGTGGTGGTTTGCATTGATGTCAATAAGCTGAGCTGAGAGCGGAGGAGGTAAGAGAACATCAATAATCTGTGCTGAGTGATAGCTGAAAAAAAATGATCAAGGAACTGCCGTCGTTGTATATACAGGTATGCAAAACTGTCATGCTGTTTCTGAGAAAACCATCAGCTATCTACAAGCTCAAAAATGCAACCC
The DNA here is from genome assembly GCA_017657215.1 of Limnothrissa miodon. NCBI lineage: Eukaryota > Metazoa > Chordata > Actinopteri > Clupeiformes > Clupeidae > Limnothrissa > Limnothrissa miodon. Next base: position 542,322 of record JAGFZM010000037.1, on the reverse strand, counting down.
ATATTCTCAAGAACTTGGTAATCAATAATTGAATGCTACACCAAGTGTGAGCATTCACATCACGCATGAACATGTATCTGGTTGCTTGATTAGCCTGGCCACCTTCTGACTTTCTTGTGCAACAAGATCACTTCCTAATGAAATAATGACATCAATAGTTAACATCAATAGCAAATCAAGCTTGTGTTTTAAAAGTTGCATGATTTACTCAGTGTGTATGAGGAAAATGTTGTGTGCCATTTCAGGGAGGTCAAGGACTGTTCAAGTTTTGTTTGTGTTTGATAAGCTACGTGTGAGTTTGTTGTGGGTTTATTATCTTGGATACTAATGGCCCATTGTTTTTGTCTGTGTAAACTTTATGCTGTTTCCTGTATCTATTTCTACTTAACCCAGCTTACCCTAAAACGTTACGGATACTAACGTATCCTCGGTTCTCTGAGTGAGAAGCCGAAACGTACGAATGGATGATGCCTATCATCTCCTACTTTTTCTGAAGTCAACTTTAACCAACCCTTTGAAAAAAGGGCAGTAAGCGCTCTGACGCGCGCAGGGAACTACTTAGACAGCCCTGTGTGACGTCAGAAAGTCTATATATTGACTGCGCTTACGCTTCAGGTCTTCTTTGCCAAGCTTGCCAGCGTCGGCGACTTGAGGCCCGAAGCGTACGTTTCGGCTTCTCTCTCAGAGAACCGAGGATACGTTAGTATCCGTAACGTTCTCTTTCGTTTCGAAGCCGAAACGTCCAAATGGATCACTACAACCAAGCCTCAAGAGCCCTACACCGAGGAGCCCGAGGTGGGAAGACCCACGGGACCACCGCCGGGCCCAGAGAGAACACTCTCCGCTACGCCCGGCCTGGTGACGTCCAGTGCGTAAAAACGTAACGTAAACGTAAAAAAGGTGTTGTCTGAGGCCCACGATGCGCTCAGGCAAATATCCTGCATAGGGACGCCTTTCCAGAAGGCCCAAGAGGCTGCCCCTCCACGGGTGGAGTGCGCTCTGACATGCGCCGGCGGAGGAACACCCGCCGCCTCATATGCCAGATGTATGGCCTCAGTAAGCCAATGCAAAATGCGTTGGGTAGACAAGGCCTGACCCTTGGCACACTCGCCGTGGCAGAAGAACAGCTGGTTCATCTTCCTAATGCTCTGCGTACGCGTCAAATAGGCACGAAGCGCTCTGACCGGACACAGAGTGACGGGCACAGAACTTCCCGTCTCAGGCAGGGCTGAGAGCTCGATGACCCTCGAACGACGGTCAGTAGACAGCACTTTAGGGCGAGAAAAGGGATTCGGTCGCAGCGTTACCCGCGCGTCATCTTGCGTGAACTCAAGACAATCAGGACTGACTGATAGAGCAGTCAGGTCGCTAACACGCTTCACCAAGACCAGGGCGAGCAGAAGCGCAGTCTTAAGGGAAAGCATCTTTAGACTGGCACTCGACAGAGGGTCAAAGGGCGTAAGTGCCAGTCTGCGTAGGACAGTGGCCAGGTCCCAAGTAGGGACCGAACGAGTGGAAGAGGGGCGCCTGACGCCCTTCATGAAGCGCGACGCAAGGGGGTGTGCGCCTGGGGAAACGCCAGCATAGCCAACATGGCATGCTGAAATAGCTGCGAGGTACACCTTCAGAGTGGAGGGTGTACGACCCTGATCAAACAGGTGTTGCAGAAACGCAAGCATCTCGCCAATAGGGCAGACTAGAGGATCACAGCCTCTGTCTCTGCACCATGTGCTGAACACGCGCCACTTTAGCGTATGCAACGACCTAGTGGACGTAGCTCTAGCAGCTTGAACAGTCTCTACAACTGCGGCTGACAGGCCGTGCTCTAGGAGACGCGCCCGTTCAGGGTCCAAGCCGTCAGTCTCCACGCTTCTGGCCTGGGGTGCCACAGCGACCCGCGGGCCTGAGATAGGAAATCCCTCCTCGCTGGGAGGGTCCATGGCTGGCCGTCCAGCATCGAGACCAGATCTGAGAACCAGCTCTGAGATGGCCAATGGGGGGCGATCAGGTGCGACGCCCTGATCGACAGGAAGTGGCGGGAGGCCCAGGTGAGCAGCTTCAGGCGAAACAGGTTGGGAGAGCGCGTGCCGCCCTGGCGATTGAGGTAAGCCACTACTGTGGTGTTGTCCGTACGCACTAGAATGTGTTCCCCTCTGAGAAGAGGGAGAAACTCTTTCAGAGCGCAAAAGACAGCTAGGAGCTCCAATACATTGATGTGTAGTCTCCTGGAGGCTGTGCCCCACGTCCCTCTGGCGGGGCGTCCGCAGCAGACGGCGCCCCAGCCGCTCTTGGACGTGTCGGTGGTCACCGTCATGTGTCTGGTTACAGCGCCAAGCGTGCCGCCTCTGGTGAAGGACGACGGCCTGTGCCAATGCGCGAGGGCTAGCCACATGCGTCTGGATACAAAGATCCGACGGGCGGGGTTCGACCTGGAGGACACACCTAGTTCCGCTAAGGCGAGCTGCAGCGGGCGTAAGTGTAGAAGGCCGAGTGGGACAGCGCAGCGGCGCACAGGAGGCCCGTCAGTCTGAGACACAGCCTGATCGAAGCGCAGGCACCTAGTCTGAAGTGGCGTAGACATGCCCTGACGTCCTGTAGTCTCTTCGGAGTGAGCGTCGCTCTCATTGACCGTGAGTTCAGCCTCAACTGAACTCGACCTCCTGAGAGGGAGAGAGCTTGCACTTGTTTAGGTTTACTAAGAAGCCCAGATCGTGCAGGTGACGCAATACAGTGTGAACCCGTGACGTTAGGAGCTGTCTGGAACCCGCCAGCAGCATCCAGTCATCCAAGTAATTGAGGAGTCTGATACCCTGTGCGCATAGAGGAGCGATCGCCGCCTCCACGCACTTGGTGAAGCACCGAGGTGCTAGAGACAGACCGAAAGGGAGGGCTGTGTACTCGTAAGCTCTGCCCTCGAAGGCAAAGCGTAGAAAACGCCTGTGCCTCGGGACTATACCTATGTGGAAATAGGCGTCCTGAAGGTCTATGGTGACCATGTAATCCCCCTGGCGGACTGACTCTGCCACCATACGCCCCGTGAGCATGCGAAAGGTGAGAGGTTTGAGCGAAGCATTGAGCGCTCTGAGATCTAGAATAGGGCGAAAAGTGCCCGACTTCTTGGGCACAAGGAAGTACGTACTGTAACGACCTGCGCGCGCGAGCGTCGGATCTACGCGCTGAAAAGCGCCCTTTCTCAAAGATCGCGAAGCTCCTGGCACCACTGACTCCATGACACCTCTGAAGGGCGGGGGTGGCTGAATTGCAGTTGATAGCCTTTCAACACTGTTGAAAGAACCCAACGTGATGTTGTGTACATCGCCCAATTCTGCCTGAGCAGAGAGGCGGAATGAGGAGGCAGCAAGGACAAACAAAGTGCTATGCTGCCCCCGAGTGGCACTAAGGGAGCCGAGGTCAATGACTGAGGCTGTCCGCGAAGCTGAAGAGCGTTCGACTGACAGGGCAGAGACCCGTCGTAACGTGGGGGCTGAGGGCAAGCTGACCGTGTGTGAGACCCCTTGGCGCTCTCGCGTGGTTGGCGAGCCGCACACATCACTCGCGACACCCCGTGGGGCGGCCGACCTGGAGCGCGCATCAGCAATGTCCGTGGTAGGTGAGCTGCGCACCTCACTCGCGACGCCCCGTGGGGCGGCCGACCTGGAGCCGGGGCTCATTGTCAAACATTGCCCCAGAGGGGCGAGAATGTGTGTGCGGGGTGCTTGTGAACAAGGCAAACTCAGGGCCCCTTGAGGGGGTGAGATCAGAGAGGACCACCGAAGCGGGCAGAACGCTCCGAGCTGGGGACTGCAGAGCGGGGACCCGTGCCTTTTGGAGCACACAGAGGCATAGCAGTCAATGGATAGGGGTCGCATGACATGCTCTGCCGCACACACGCGATCGTATCAGGATCGTTGTGGCCTCTTGCGCCGTTCCTGGCTGGTTGGACGCGTGGCGGGGGCCACGACAGTGGGGTGAGCAGGGAAGGGAAGGGCATCAGGTGAGGGCAGCGCGCCGGAGAAAGGGTCGAAACGGCCCCCCCCCCCCCGGACTGCGCTGAGGCGGGGGCAGGCCCAGCCTGCTAGCCGCCTGTGTGGCCAAGGAAGCTAGCTCAGAAGCTAACTGGCCGGCGTGGGTCTTCTGGACCGGTGGCAGATCTTCCACGGTGGCGCATCCCTTCGCGGAGAGGAAGGAAGCGAGCTCCTCCTCATCCACAGCCTCGATAACCGGGTCGTCAGAATCGTCGACCTGAGGCGGCAAAGTAGCCGCGCGGGCAAAGGCAGCGCCGATGGAGCTAGCAGGGCTAGCCAGATGGGCCGCGGTTAGCTGACTAGCTGGTAGCTGACTAGCCGCTGAGAAGCTAACCGACGCCCGAGTAGCAACTGAAGACCGGCCGATTAGCCCATCCGGGTTGCAGATGAAGCAAACAGCATGGCGGTCGGAGAGCGCCATGGGACGATCACAGTCGGTACAACGACGAGTAGCCATCTTGCGTCTCGAGGTACCAGAAGTTAGGGACCAGCGTGAGCACTTGGAGCAAGACGGAAATCCCTCGGAGAGCTTTTAAAAAAGCTTTTGTGGTGGGCTTTCAAAAAAGCCGTTGGTTTTAAGAAATATTTGCGAAAGCAAATGAGAAGCGACTCAGAAACACACGCAGTAGGCGAGGTGAAAGAGGCAAAGAGGACCTGAAGCGTAAGCGCAGTCAATATATAGACTTTCTGACATCACGCAGGGCTGTCTAAGTAGTTGCCTGCGCGCGTCAGAGCGCTTACTGCCCTTTTTACAAAGGGTTGGTTAAAGTTGACTTCAGAAAAAGTAGGAGATGATAGGCATCATCCATCCGTACGTTTCGGCTTCGAAACGAAAGAGAACTGCATTCAGTTGGCCTTGCAAAATACACTAGTCTCATCCAAATCCATCTTAAAAAGAAAAGGTTTGAGGGGAATGTCACAATGGCTGAACATGTGGTCTTTGAGTAGCTCCGTCCTTCACCTGTACCTAGTCATGTTCATCATTGATCACATTAGTCCCTGCCTTGTTTCACCTAGTGTATTTAAACCCTCGTGTTTCCTCCGACCCCTGTCAGTCTTTGTTAGTGTTAGTGTTATTGTTGAATGTAAGGCTGTCGTGTTGATGCTTGTGTTACCTGTATTATTCTTGTGACTGTGCCTATACTTACAGGATTTTAAACAGCCAAGCAGTGAAAATTACACTAAAATTCCATTTATTACACATTCAAAAAGGATTTGGTGGTTCCTGCAATAAGCTTTAGTTTGCAAAAAAAATCCACTGTTTTAAAAATTGGCAACAGTAGAGAAAGCTCCAAAGGTGAAAAAAGGACAGGCTTGGCCAGCAAGTAACTAAACTTTAAGAATGACAAATTATATATGTACATTTTGTGTTCTAACAGATTATGGCAATCTGAATTTAAACTGATAGCTTCAGAAGATCCTGTCATTTTCACGTAACAGATGCATGTGTTTGACTTTTACTGTGTTTGCCATTGCTATTCCTTTCCACAAAACAACCGGTTATCACCAAAAAATCATAAAATTTTGATGGAAATTCAGTATCCAGCAATCTGTTCGTGCTAAAATGTTTCATAACTTAATCTTAGCTTCAACATTTTCATAATTTCCGTGGTAGTTAGCCTATTACAGTAGGTAAATGAAGACTATTTTCATGTCTTTTTTATATTATCTTTTCTTATTTGGAATATCTCTTAATTCCTAGTTCCATTCCTGGTGTATTGTTTTGCCCTGATGTTTCTCTACTGCAAGAGTTTGAGATTCCTCAGGAATATCTTTCAGCTTTCCGAGCTGGGATCATAAGACTCAAAGGACCACCCTAAAAAGGTTTATGTGAATGTTTATGAATATGTATGGACATCCTCAAATTGTTATGGTTGCCAGGTGCATGGTTCCCTGAGAGAGGGGCCCAGGTCAAACGCCATATGTCCCTAAACCACTAACGGTGTGAAGTTTATGAACCCTCACTCCCCCCAGAACAATCAGTAGACTAATAGTTTACAGCTGTGGGTTTATAGACAACAGCATACATCTACTTTAGTTTCTTTTTCAAGAGTTTAAGAGTGAATATTTGAGGTATTAAAGATGATGATAGAAGATGATAGAACTTTTGGGCTTCAATCATTTTTACATATTTGTCAGGTTCTGATGAGCTTCTGTTTGTAAAGTACTGATTTGTCAGCATGAGTTTGCTTGTCTGTAGTTTGTCTGGGATTTGCTTGCCCGCTTGTCAAGACCATTGGTTACAATTACATAACCTCTGTGCTGACTGAACTTCAGACTTGTTTTGACTGAAATTTAGTATCTGTTGTTTTTATTGTTGTTTTGTTTGTTTGTTCTCATTTCCAATTTGATTACTCAATGTAATATGTTGATATGAAGACAAGATAGAGATCACAAAGTGTACTGATGTAATATCCAGAGCTGTAGTGGTCTGTACCAACTATGAAAACCACAGCAAAAAAAAGCATGAATTTGTTGATTAAACTTGTCATTTTGGTTGTCTTCTTGTTGTAAGCATTATGCTGAGGTGATTTTATTATGATGTGAATTTGTCAAAAACTCACTACGAAATGGGATCTGTCAACAAGATTCAGTAAGTATTCAGTAACTATTATAAAGTTTCAATTCCCAGATAGTGACTGCTTAAAACATAAAAAAGTATCTGTTAATGACGGCAAAAATCAGCACCCCTGAGAAACAACAATGCTTTCTTTACAGTTTTGCATACACAAAAGCTGTGATGAGTCATCTCACTGTTGAACAAGCCCACCCACAAGTTTCTCAGTGTGAATCGGAGGCTTGGTTCTAATGGCAGGTGAGCGAGGTCAAACCATTTAGAGCCATGCTGATGTTTTGACCCTCATTACAGCAACAATTACTGGAGAAATGGGATAGCTAACAAGGCCGTGAACATAAGACCTCCTATGGCCAACACCATGGCAAGGCATTAATTACTTATGACTGTGTAGTGGCACAGATCTCTCGTGCGCGAGCAAGAGGGACAAGGGTTTGGTTACCACAATGAGCCAGCAGCACCATAGTGGGCCCCAAAGAGAACACCCTATATAGAAGTGCTATCATTTTGCTGAGAGGGCAATGTCTGGCACCGTGAAATCTCACCTAGCAGTGAAGGCCTGCACCATACAATTGTGTGCAAGCTTTCATTAATACACTTTACAGCTGTGATTACAACACACACACACACACACACATACACACACACACACAAAGTGCAGACTGAATGTATAATTGGGAAACTTTCTCCTCAGGGTGTGTGCCAAGGAATGAGCTTTACAAGCTTTTCACTGCCCTCACTCCCTTTTTCACATATGATGTTTCTTGTAAGCAGTTTATCCTATTAGCAGCAGACTAGGCACACAGCCGGGCAATGTGCATAGGGGTGCTATTCAGCTTTAGACAAACTCATAATTTGTCACCAAACTCTGTTTGTTTTCCATGCTGTTTCCCGAGCGTGTTTATTATTTTCCCCTTTTGTGAATGGCGAGCAGCTGGTGAATGCACTCCGCTCGGGAGCTGAGACAAATTTGAAACAGGCTGTGTTCTGGTGACGGCGTTTGAAAAGTGAAGCGGCGCTGAACACGGCTACACTTTGGCACTGATGGGGACATTATCTACTCCTCTCTGCCTAATTTGTGTTTATGCTTCTGTCAAAATGGAAATGATTAAATGAGTATGCCGCTTTGCTCTCTCCTTTCACACATATGCACCGCATGGCCTTTACAAACAGGAATGTCTCATTTATTATGACTAAATATAACTGTCAAACATATATCACTGGCAAGCAAAGGAACACAATGCAGATGTGTCTGGTTGGATTCCTTTGTTGCAATGATCCCCACATTATTTATTTAAATGACAGGAGTGTAATTATGTCCTATTTAAGTCAATATCTGCCTGCCTGGCAAGATCCTATAAACTAAACCAGGGCATGTAGTATTTTAGTAGATACAAGAATGAGGAGTTCAGTGTAAAATCATTTCAACATCCATCACAATAAACAACTAATAACCTAATTGATATTTGGTCTAATACACAATGCTTCGATAGTGCAACTATGTGTTTGTGTGGTATAAATGTTTCAATGTTTATTTAGTATAAATATGAGAATAAGTGTCTATACTCCCATATGTTATAATTTGAGAATAAATACGTATACTCCAAATATTTTGTGCATGGGTTTGGACATTTAAGCCACTCACCAGTACTCCCTAGTCTGTATAAAGGCAGAGTTAAAGGGATTTGTTATGAACACAAAGTTCAAAGAGTTGACACACAAACACACAAGCATGCAGACAGGAGATTGTGTTATACAGTGTGTTACATACATAAAGATAGCATCCACATGTACTAAAGAGAATATGTTGGGTGCAGTATATATTTTGTTTTGTTGACAATAGTTTATGTTTATAGATTTCTTGTACAGGACATGGCATACAGACACACACTCATGTATGTAGAGAAGAGGGTTGGAGTTATTTCTGTGGGCCTTCTGGTAGGGTGTAGTCTCAACATACTCAGTGGTGTCAAACTCATTTTTATAATGGCCCACATGAGCATTATGACTTTCCTCCGAGGGCCATCATGCCTTGTGGACACGTGTGACCAAACTCTCAGGTGAAAACCAAAAATCCACATGTACTCGTGTTTTTCAACATCACCATTCTAGTCCATCTGCATAGTCAAATGAGTCCTGACTTCCTCAACGCTTAAGTTTGTCTACGGAAAGAGTTATTTTCTGCATCTTTAAAATATTTTCAAGCAGGCTACATAGCTAGATTTTTATTCAAATTTTTAAATGAAACAACATGTAAAGGGCCAGACACACTAGGTTTGGTCTCTAGGTTTGATAACCCTGCTGTAGTTGAAGGAACTTGTTTTGAACTTGGTTAGAGTTTAAAGTATTTGTCCTGAGAGAGAGTGATAAGTGTAAGTGTAAGTGTATATGCTTACATATATACATTTGTTATTCTCTGTTTAGTTTATATAATCACCACTTTGATGTTTGTTTTTTAATGTACACTACATGCTTTGGCAACACTGTTTATATGAATGGTCATGCCAATAAAGCCAATTGAATTGAATTGAATTGAATTGAATTGAATTGAGTGATCTCCGCATTAGTGCAAGTGTTTGTTTTCAGCTAAGTTTCAGTTGATATTGAGTACAAGTATGCATATGGTGAAGCAGGGAACACTGGCCAGTTCCACGGCAGGTCCCAGGCCCCAATCCTGCAGCTCTCTGGTCCTCCGGCTTCATCTGGAACCACACTCCAAGGGCCAGGGGTTAAAATCATTCTGTGATTTCTTATTCTACTGGGGCCTGTTTCCACAGCTGGGCAACACTGTGCTGCAAGCTGGCAAAAATGTAAGGGGGCTTGTGCATGTGTAATTAAGAATGTGGCTAAAGTCCAGCCCTGCTCTACTACACTTACTGGTGGCTAATCTTGCTAGAACACCACACAAAGTTATTGTTGTTTTGGGTGTGAATGTACAGTCTTTACTTCTATAACATCCAAGCGTTACATAACCTTGCTTGAGGTAGCTAGTTAACTTGGTTTTGCTGTTTATTTAAGGCCCAAACACTTTATAACACATTTATAAATACCAGCTTCCTAGAAAGTGTTTCCCTATTTTTACTGCAGCCATGGGATCAGTGTGTGGTGGAATTTAGATCGAACATTCAGGTTTCCTGTGTGTTGGTCGGTAAAGGCAATCCATCACAGCTGCCAGAGCTCGGCATTCCCATGTTTTGTCTAACCCTGATGAAACATCAGTCTGTCTGACATGTTTTTTGTTTAGCTCTACCGAAGGAGAACATGAGCTGATTCTGTGTCAGGGGCCTGTTTTGCACGGGCTTATCTTCCTTTAAGTGAAAAGAACATTTATCTGAGAAGAATGGTTTACTTACATACACATGGGGAAAGGATTTAGAAACACTGAAACACTGAAACATTGACTGCAGCCATTTCCATTCAAAACACCTGAAGTTGTTGATGATTTTACGGTAATATTTAAAACTGAGATAACATTTCCATGTGTACATTTTCTGGCTATTTAATGGTAATGAAAACATTAAATTCAATGTTCAAGTGATTGCCAGGTCATGTCTCAACAAAAACAGAAACCAGTCATTTTCCATGTGAGCAACAGACTGAATCTACATTGCCGGAGGCTACAAGTATCAAAGCATTCTCCTAAGGCTTTGCCCTTTTTATATACACACTGACTCATGACATCTTGATCTTGTGTGCAAGAAGAGCACAGCACTTGAGTGAATAAATGTGCTCATACCTACGAAACTATAGTTTCAAATGTTGCAAAATACAGAGGATATTTTGTAGAGGGATGGAGGTGGGCAACACCGTCAGCTACAGGGATCTCCATCTGAATTTCAAGCAGTGGCATCTGAGGCAGTCACGCCAAATCCCATATACTAGAACCTTTCAGTGGGTTTCTGCCAGAAATAGTTCCTCTCACACCACTGATAAATGCTTAGATGAGCACTGAAGATTACATAGACAGGTACACAGGAAAAGAACAATATATGAGCAATGGGATTCATTGTAAACACATATTGCAAGAGTATCGTGACACACAGCACATCCCTGCAGTAATTAATTTGGAGATAAATAGTGTGTTAAATAGTGTGCTATACTAATCAAAATTTAATAGTAATGGTTGCAAATTGCACCGTGCAAAGGCTTGAAAGATCAAGTTACGATGAACATTTGTAACTGTGATTTATTCCCCTTATACAACTGAACTGACACGCAGCAAACATTCAAGCTTGTCACGGTTCTTATCGAGACTGGGGCAGATCTCTCTGATACTGGACTATATAGTTGCTGAGGCTGTTTAAATGTCACAAGAACAACTACCACTGTTTGAGATGTAGGCCACACATGTGACCAGTTAAAGACAAGGCCCACCACCACTGTGCTTAATTCCGCCTTATTTCCCCAAGGCTGCGTACCCAACTGCCATCCCTATCCGTGTGTTTTTCCTGCGTGTGAAAATATTGGGTTGGGGCTGTGGCGTCGTCTGCCACATGCTCCCTTGGTTTGAATTAGCCTTATAAGTGCCGGAACCACACACGGCTCCCACTACAGGCATAACTAATCAGACTAAACGTTAGATATGACTATAGCCATCACGACTATGCTGTTACCTTACTAGTACTCTTTTAAGAGTTTTTTTGTATATGATCAAAACTCTAGTGTTTTCTGACAGCAAGATTTAAGGAACTGGGTGATTTTCAGAGAAAAAGAAAGAAAGAGTAAGTGATCTGATGAAGCCCAACACAGCAGTTGTTTAATGTTCCATTCTGTCATTAAATCTGCAGAGCTGTTTGCTGAGATGCTTACATAGCAACTCTGACTAACAGTAAGCAGAATTTATCTTGATCGCACTGAGACAATAATATTGGTACAATCTGAAGTGATTTTCCAATCAAGATTTATAAAGAAAAAGGCCAAGGATCTCTGGGATTCCTCAAGTTTAGCAAAAACTCTCTGTCTCATACAAGTCATCCAGAAATCAAACCAACTAGGAACCACCATTAGCTATGAATCAGGTCTCTTGACATGGAGAAGCCCAGCTGGAAAGTCTGGATTGGATTTCTTGTTTCCTCCAACATCACCACCGGTTGCTCACAGAAACCTTGGCCTCAAATTCTCTCAAATGCACCCTTATGACGGTTTTATTCATCAAATAGTCATACACTTCCTTTGGAAAAACACCACTTGTCATGATATTGTCAAAATATGAGCTCCACAAGTATCTGAAAGAGTAGAGCCAGAGACAGTTTTATAGAAGGAGACACATTGCTTTATAAATGGCATATTTGTAACGCAGTTAAGAAACTGAAAGCCCTTCCTTTCAGTGAAAGTCACCAAACACATTGTTGGGCATGGTATGACTGATGCTTAGCCTATAGTTTACTATCTCGGTCATCATGATCAAAGTCTTGCTACTAATGTTCGCACAATGGTAAGGTAGAAACAAGGCAAAAAAGCAGGAAAACAAGGATTCACACAATACACTTTTTAAGCTAGTACAACCCTCCGGTTTGGGGTTTTTGACGTCTCTCCATTTATTTAGGAATGGCTTGTATTTCATATTCCCAGGTAACAGCCCAAAGGTGTCACCAAGATGGCTGCCAAGTTAGGGGTCTTGTCTTATAAATACTTAGCTTTAGCTTAGCTCCTTTTCCTCCCTTGTCTTATAAAGGCTTAGCTTAGAGTAAGATCAGTGGGTGTTGACCTTTACCGCTATTGTATCAAATGCCCTGTGTACTCAGCATCTAAAGAGATATCAACCCCTTTTGCCTGTCACTGTGACTTTCCCCTGAGTGGGAGAACACAGAACCTAATACTTATTTATCAAAAGACATTCAGGTAAATTTCATATGCATCAAAGGAGACAAGGCCATTTCCACCCACTCAAATGCCTGATGCATTGTCCCCTGAAACTTCATGTCTCCTGTCCTAGTAAACACAGCATGTCAACAGAAAATGAGTAGTCACAAAAGCACAAATCTCTTTCATCAGTGTGGATAATCAAATACAGAGATGTGCAGCATACACATTACATCCACATTAGTCTGTTAGAGGCATGAAAGGAAAAAGATCTGTCATCGCCTACTTGAGTCATCTCTGTCCTTTCGGTTTTTTTTTTGCTGCTGGGTTGGGTTTGGAAACAGAGAGGTTGGGTTGTAGGCCTGTGACTGTGTGCCCAGTAAGAGTGAAAAACAATCAAGGGCCAATAATTTTCACTCCTCAGAGTTAGCATGTTTCTCTTCTCTAGTTCAGATCAGATGTCCAATAAAGTATTCTGTGTCAGCAGGCCTACGGACTAACTTTGGCTGTACATTTGCAGACTGACAAATAAGATATGAAAACATACCATAAAAAGAAATGTAGGAAATGTGTTGAGAAACATGCTAACAGTAACATAACATTGACATTGCTAACCTTTACCACAGACAAATGAGCTCATGGTCAAAAACTTCACTAAATATTGTATATTTCAATTAATATGCAAAGAAAAAACTTACACTACACACTAAAGCCTGGCTGAAACCCACAATGTTTGAACACTGTGAGAATTGTCAGTCTGCTTTGTTTTGAGTAAGTTCCTGTAATATAAATTTATACCTAAACATTCACAACATCTTCCTTCCAACAGTAACGTAACCTTTTACGTGACGTAAAAAGTAAAAAGTTTGCTTTGCTTCACCCTGAAGGAAAAATAAAGAGCAATCTGCTTTCTGTCTGTCCTTGTAATCAAATCTGTTTATCCAAAAGATATGGCCAACATAACACTGTAATAAATATCAATTAGCAATAGCGATATTTGGGTTCTTGATATACTCAAAAAATTGCATAAGACACTTTCTTGGGGAACATTGTCTTACATTTCCCAGGCCTTCATGTGCTCCAGATGGAAGGGTGTTCCTTCATGCCAAACTGTCCAACAATACACCACTGTGATTAACCTCCAAGAATGCTTCCCTAGACTGTGCGGTTGAGGTGAGGTTCATTTGTTGGATGCAGAGAGAGGTCCCAATTATCTCGTTAAGTGGTATGCCAATAATGAAACATACATTTGAGCCAGCAATAAAATTCAAATTCTGCGACGCTTTGGAGGTGAAGATTAAATTTGCTACCAATTAGACACCAAGCTTATCCATTTCTATGGATCCCAAACTGTTGGACACTGGAGGGTTCAAATGTAGAGCTGGCCCTGCATTTAGACAGGAAATTATTTCCTTGCCTTACTTTTATTTCTAATCATCAGCTGGAGGGATGACAACAGTATGTCTCTGGTCAGAAAGATGTCTTAGTGTTCTTCGGATTCCATGGCACGGAAAACAGGCTCAATTCACCTAAATAAAAAAAACACAATTGTGGAGGTAAATGTGAGGGCAATAGCTCGTCCTGTGCTCTTGTTTGAAATGCATTCTGAAACCTCTACATCTGTGAAGCCTTTTTGCAAAAAGCCTATTATGGTTCCATCCAAACAGTCTCCCAAATAATTTGAAAAGTAAATAGATCTTCAGCCTGGGTGGCACAGAGTTGGCTCAGGGGGAGAATAGGACTTGGTTGGTTGAATAACATGAGATTAGAATCTATTTTCTATTTCAATGGGGAAACTATCCTGAGAGCCACAGTCAATATTAATAAAAAAAGAATATTTATACAGTGTTCATAACAATTAGCATTTGCATACTGAGCTCTTCTAGAATTTGTTTAGATGAAATTATTCTCCAATGTCAACTGTAATAAGTCCAAGAGGACAATTGAAATTTTGACATTCATTACTGTTGATGCAGCATTGGACTCTTACTCATATCAAAGAAACCACAGCAGTAGGAGGTGGCAAATGGGACAAATGAACTCCTTGAATCTTTGGAGCTCTAGAGCTCAGTTGACAAGAGCACTACACCTCAAACAGTCTCTCAAATGTGGCAGAGAAGTGCCACGGCTCATTTTCCGGAGGCAGCCTGAGGAATCGCACCCACCATCACAGGCCAATTCCATGACGCCACCCAGAACCAAACAAAAGACATCTGCCCTCTCCCTCCAACTTCACTCACCAGCACAGTTCCTTTGAAGTGTAAAGGGGATGGTTTACTTCTGTGTTAAAGTGTGTGTGTGTGTGTGTGTGTGTGTGTGTACGCATGCGTGCGCGCATACACATGCACATGTGTGCTAACGTTTGTGTACACATGTGTCAGTGTGGTGTGTATGTGCATATATATGTGTGAGTGCATGTTTATGTTTGTGTGCGTGCCTGCATCTCTACAGTATGTGTGTGTGTTTATCTCTGTGTGCATATGTGTCAGTGTGCATGCATGTGCACGCAGCAGTATGTTTGTGTGTGTCTGTGTGTGTTTGTTTGAGTAAAAATGCCTGAGATGGGATTGAGAGTAATAGAGATTCACTGAGACAGCTAGAAGGAAGAAAATGAAAAGACAAAACATTTTTTTCCTCTCTTCCCCTCTTCATTCCTGTCATCCACCCACTTCCCCACACCCTCCACTCCCTAGGCCCGTATCTGCTCCTCTTCCTCCCCTGTTTTATTTGAAGTCAACTCCTAAGGAGTCCTGATAGCTAAACCAGATGCCATGCTGCGGTTGTGTACCTCATAGTTTAGGGAGTTTGCAGAACACCGCATGGCTTGCTCCCATTACTGTCTGTCAGAATCAATATGCTGTGACCAGGGAGAGAGTGACTTTAAACTTGCCTTCTGGGGACATCAAATTTAAAGACTTCCTGAGTGCTTGGAACCAGCTAGTGTAAGTGGAGGGTATCAATGAAATGATAAGAATGAAATGTTTTGGTGAAGATGTTTGGTGTGATGTTATCTCATTCCCGGTCTGCCTTTTATCTGTGATGTTTTGTGATGTCAATGTTAATAAACCATGTCTTAATGCTCCTTAGTGTTTAAAGCAATTACCCTCAAGTCCTCTTTTCAATGCTTATTCCAACTCTGCGATTCCAACACTGTCTATGAGCCAGCACTGGCAGGGAGTTAAATTTTCACTTTGCATGAGCATGTAAACAAACACACGTGTCACTGTTCATGTGTCTTGGGTCATATCCATTCGCCCCACATTGCAAAACCATTTACAAAACCATTTTTAACAGTGAGTTTAGCTAAGTTGCTCTTTCCATCATTGGGCTTTTAAGGGTAATGCATGCCTATCTGTTAGAGTGCTTTGTCAATGCAATGCAATGCAGATTGTGTTATTTTGTGCCCTTAAATACATTCCAAAACCGCTACGGCTGTAAAGGGTTCTTGCAAAACACCAAACAAGTCTTCCAAATAATTTCAAATGTAAATAGACCTTAAGCCTGGGTGGCACAGGATTTGCTCAAGGGGAGAATGGGACTCAGCCTTGGATGGTGAACATGCTTTCTTCTGTAGACAATGTATAAATCAATTTGCCAATAAATCTTTACAAGGAATCTCAGCGTCACCATGTTTAAGTGTAGTCTGGTCTGGTCATGTGATGCCCGCTTTGCCTGGCACTGTTTATACTAAGGCAGTGTATTTCCACTATTTGAATTCCAAACCCAATGCTGAAAACTTATGGCAAATACATGCTATTTTAATACAATTGGAGGAATGACAACAAATTAAGACTTTTTATTTTACTTTCAGTAGCATCTTCTAGTTAATTCTGTTGTGAATGAAATGTTTTTAGTCTTTTTGGGAGAGCATAGTCTTTTGGCAAGTGATACATAATGTGAGAAAATGTGCTAAAAGGTCATTCTTTTCTTTAGAAACCAAATTTGATCATGGTGCTAGTTAAAGTCGGTGAAGAAATCACTGGTGTGACGTCCACTGGTGTGGGCCACTGGTTACGGGTGGCGTACTGTAATGTCTCATAAAAAGCTCTCTTACCTCCCCAAGGGCCTCTTTGACTCAGATGTTAATCAAAAGTGAACTTTCTCATTGTTCCAAGTGACACATCCTTTCCAGAGGGTGTGGATAGGGGAGGGGAAATATGAGCTTTGGATTCCTAATCCCTGACTGTGTCAAACTACCTACCATGCCATCATCTGGGTGTTGACATCACCTGCCGTTGCACTGCGGTAAAAATATGAAAGTGTCTTTTAATACATACAATTTTTCTTTTAACAATACTGAAATTGAGATGAGGAAACATCTAGGATTTTGTGAGACAAATATGTTTGGAAAGGTTGTGATTAAGGACTCAACAGTTTGAGTTTTACTTTTTTAAAGACATACCAGGTAACTCTGAACTTATGGATGATCATTTTTGAAGGGCTAAATTAACTGACAAGATCATAAAAAAGATTTTGATTTCATTCAGGTGTAACATCAGCTTGCCATAATAAGAAAATTCAGGTAAATTAACAAAAAACAGCATAAAAATGAGCCAAGTATGCCTTTAATGGCCTCAATGATGTTTCAGGCAAGACACTCTGTTTCAGGAGATTTCTTGTTTGAAATCCTGAGAAAACTGCTAAAATCACATATTTCAGTCTCACCCACCAAAATGTAAAAAAAAAAATAGTACACTAATTCACCTTGTTAGTGGAATCACCATGACCAGACGTGTCCCTTCACAATCTGGAAATGAGGAACATGTCTCTAATGTGGATTACTGGTCGGAAAGCAGTAGTTCTTCACTGACATGTAGGGCAAAAATATGTAGTGATGCATGTTATCTGCATGTACCACATACTGCATGGACGTTGCACTTAAATAGAATTCCGATGTTTGTTCAGATACACTAACCATGCAAATACGATAACGGTGCTTTAAGTACAAAGCGGCTTTTGTGTGTGACAGCTCATGCCCATCTGCAAAAACAGACATATTTTGACATAAAAAAAAAAAATATATATATATATATATGTGTGTGTGTGTGTGTGTGTGTTTTCACAGTGAAGATTACACAACTCCAGCAGCCAATTGGCCTGTTTTTGTGATGTTTATTTTATATTTTATTAATTTTTTTAGCAGGACACGCACCACTGAAAGTTTTTGTCTTTAGTGAATACCACCATCAGTAACATCAATATAAGGCTTATCAAAGTATCTGCATGCTCAAGTGAGATCCTTGGACATAAGTGGAATTCATTCATCTGCTGCTTATCTCTATCGGCATCATTCTTCTCGGACAATTAAAAAGCAAAAGTTTTCATGAAGCACATAGGCTTTTACATGACCTTGCATGCTAAATGAGCTGAAACGCATCACACTGCTCATTCCATAACAATAAAGAACAAACATGTAGATGTACATGCCGATTTGAAATCATCAAAATCTCAGTTCTGTGTTCTTTCGACTAAATATTTGACTAAGGTCTCATTACCAACAATTTTCAATAGAATATGTTGTATATGTTAATAAAAAAAATGAGTGTCACATCCTGTCGAGTTCTGTTTCCCTGTATTGATTCCTGTGTATCCATCCATCTATGTGTCATTGTGTAGCTCCGCCCATCACCTCTTCCTAGCCATCATGTTATAACTAGCTTTAGCTTTAACTAGCTTTCGCTGATGTTCCAATACAAGTACCATAGGGAAATAATGCTTCTGTCGTGTTTTATTTGGCATTTTGTACATCACATTAATTTCTGTTAGAAGGCGCTTTACTCTTTGCTAGTACTCACCACTAGAAACATGACAAATAAAACACAATTCTATTTCATTACAATACTTGTGTTGGAACATTTTAGACAAGCTATGAAAGATCTCTCTCAAAGCTCAAGGTTTTGGTTAAAAGCCAAACAAATCCTTTAATTCTCTACTTTGTTGTTAAAAGAATAATCTGAAATCAATCAGCCAATAACCCACAAAAACTCTAAATATTTTAGATTTGCTTTGCTTTCATCAGCAGCTAGCTAGCTATTTTTTTATTTGGTCTATGTTGAACCAAATATTATGATTCTTATTTTTACCTACAGGACTCAGCAGCCATAAACAACAGGGTTATTGGTTGATTCATTATGCGTGTATTGGTTGGTTGATTCATTATGGGTCATTCACTTTCATTACATCTTGCATGTTTTACTTTGGTTTACAGTAGTTCCTGGTTTTAAAAAAAGGTTTAATAGTTGTAGTTCTGTGGAATACAGGAATTAATTGTTCAATGACAATTTATGTAAATTGTCATTTATGTATGGTGGCCCTGAAGTAAAATCACATTAACAAATTAATTAACACAAAAACAAATTAGAAACAACAACAAAAGTGAGAAACACAAAAACAAATAAAGAATCACAAAAACAAAATTGAGAAACACTGAAACAAATTAAGAATCACAAAAAAAATCAGAAACACATAAACAAATGAAGAATCACAAAATCAAACTTGAGAAACACAAAAACAAAAGAAGAATCACAAAAACGAACTGAGAAGCACAATTACATTAAGAAACCGGAAAGGGTACCAGTCAGCAACAGTAGACATCACTGATTGGACCTGTGGCTTTGGACTTGGCAGCGAGTCCGAACGAGGGCATAGCAACGGGTATTTTTAGCGTAGCGCTCTAGAATATTTTATTTTTAGCGACTTTATGAGCAATTAGCTCGCCTACCCTACCCTTTCCGGTTTCTTAATGTAATTGTGTTTCTCATTTTGTTTTTTTGTTTCTTCTTTTGTTTTTGTGATTCTTAATTTGTTGTAGTGTTTCTCAATTTTGTTTTTGTGATTCTTATTTTTTTTTTTGTTGTTTCTAAATTAGTTTGTGTTTCTGAATTTGTTGTTGTGTTTAGTAATTTGTTAATATGGTTTGCACTTTAGGGCCACCATATTTATGTGTTTTTTTGTGAATTATCCAAATTGCTCAGTTAAATCCCATTAATTTCCAGTCTGGAATATTTCCAAATTTTCTAAACTAAAGTTTCCAGAATGTGTCCAGAGATACCAAAGACTTTACTCCCAATTTCATTCTTAGTCAAACAGACCTTTCAGGTTTGATAAAAGTTTAATTTCCCTTTTAAAGGTTAGAATAACAATCCTTCTGTGTGGGGAATGAGAGAATTAGTCAACCCATTTGTCTGCAAACTTTCATACGTCACGTGTCTGGTGTGCGTTTCAAATTTTTCCGTCCTGTCACAAAGTACTACAAAGCACTGAAACAGACCTCACATATCAGTCCAGATGACTGCATAGCATGACTGTTGGCTACTGAGAGCGCTTAGCTGCTTCTTTTGCTCATTTTTACGTCTGCAGTCCGTTATGAGAGACATAGACACTCTCCAGTTGGCACCACACCAAACCCTCAAATTTGCTCAGGCCGAACAGAAGGACTGAGTTGTTCTTTTTCCCAGGGTCCCGCTCTATCTCTATCTTGCTCACACAGAAGAAAGAGGTTTCTGAGGCACATGGGAAGCATGGATAAATATGAGAACGTCAGGATAGCCAATTAAGATGAATTGTGTGTTTATAGCTTGACAGTTTCTCCAGTGACGAGGATGTGGATTGTGTCATTCACTTCTCTGCATGCGCAGATACACATTCTTCCCATACTTACTCTGAGTCACCTTTCACGTGACATCAAGAAAATTACAATTCCAAAACCTTGAAATCAGTTGACAAAGATTTGAAGATTTTTTTTTTCCCATATAAAAAAAATATGACAGGAGAAACACTGTGGCTGGGTTTATTGTTTTTTTAATCTACAAAGAGGGGCTTTAACATGAGCCAAAAGATTTAGACATTTCCTTGTTAGTAAAGCAAACATGCAGATCTAATAAGCTGAAGTCATCCACTGTCCTTTTTCTACTTTTTTTCTGCAAATGAATGAATTATAAAACATACTTTTTTATGGTTATGGATACAAATTAATCCAGTACTGTCTTAAAGGTATGTTTGGTTTGTAAACAGATGCATTACAACGTACAATTGTGTACAGATATAATAGCTATTCATGTATGAGTACTGTACTGAATCGTTGTACTGAAGCGCATTCATGATGGTTTATCCCCATCATAGATGCAAGTACACTGTGACCCCCTTTTTAACACTGTTCATTTGTACTGCACATATGTTCAGTTGACAATGCACAGTGCTACATTGCCATAGCTCAGTAGACAGTCTCTTGAAAGGTTAATACCCACTTGATCTTTTAATAAAGTATGATGAACTCTGACAAGACAGAGTGAACGGTTTGAGAGTGCATTGTGCCATTTCTTTGAGGCCTGGAGGAGTAAGTCCCATGGTCCTTTGAGAATCCAGGACTCTGTGGATGAGATAAAGACTGGGTTGTGCGGGTTATGTAACGACAGATGGTGACTAGTAATTGTGGTATTGGACTGGGAAATGCTAGTTTACAGTTTGTTTTTACAACTTTGGTGGCTTCTTTCTGTACAGGAGTTGAAGACATTGGTCATTGAGACTAATATGCTGTCTATTTTGAAACTTGTCAGAAATTGATCTATACCTAATGGTGTGAAACTACAGCTCAGAATGCTCAAAGTCCATGTGAAGTTCTTCCCGATGAATTTCAATTGTCAAGGAGTCCACCAACCATGCAACATTCTGTTATGGTGATAAAACAACGCTAACAGAGAGAACTGTTATTTGTACCAACATCATCGCACATCAAGTAGTGATAGGTTCGTTCTTTTTCCTGTTTCCCTTACACTTGTTGTCTTTCGTTGTATTTCTCTCTCTTCTTCATTACTGTTTTTTTTTTTTTTTTTTCATTTTTCTCCAGCTATCTCTTCCTGTCTCCTGCTGTCATACCTATCGTTGTTTACTCTGTGCGGTCTGTTCTGAGGGCCCTGTGTTCTGAAGCAATTCACAATGGATGGCTTGGATGTTTGCTTGGCATAGGCGGCCTTGGCAGGACAAAAGGCCGGATTCTAGCTGGTTGCTCGTTTGCCTGTCCGCTGTGGGAGGCACAAACAAGAGGAGACGACGAGTGAGGAGTGAAGAGGCTGCTGGGATATGTCATCTCTGGCCTTCATTGAGAGGGATAGAAAGAGGGTCCATGTGTGGGTGGCTTGACATGTTGCCGCTTGAACAATTACCAGCACGAGAAGCTGTTCTGCCCTTCAGTGAGATGGACTGCTGGACAAATAACTGGTAAAGGGGTTGACATGGAAAGCAGCTACTGTGCAGTAGCTCACTGTAGTTCCTTGGAACATATGCTCATATATATATATTGTTTGCCGAGCTATTAGCCCTGAGCTGTAGGCTGTGGGCTTCTTTCCCAGGATGTGTCAGCCTTGTGACTGACGTTCAATAAATCCAAGTTATAGAGATGATGAGGAAAACATGGTTTCCTTGAAAAGTCAATGGGAATTTTTAATGAGAGTTTACATTTGATCCATACAGCATACATACTGCTTCTGCGCTGCTATCAGATTACTATAATAAGACATTTTTCACATCATTCATTACCAACAAGGAATTACAAGGAACAATAAGATGTCAGTAAGCATCTTCCACAAATATTATATGTGGCACAACTTGATAACATTTAGGAAGAGTCCTCTTCAGAGACTCTCCCTGCTTGTCCTGTGGCGTTCTGGGCCACTTGCCAGGTGCACAGGAGCTGAACGCACACCTGAGCAGCTAACAGCCGTACAGAGCATGTATGGCTCAAAACACTCAGCTAGAACAACCCAAAGTTTCAAGGTGCCAACTGGGCCCCGCCACACCAGTTGCTACTAACAACCAATTGTTTTCAAAGTTTCAGAGTCCTGTTGACTACATATATGTGGTGGAGCTGATCAAAACAAACATATGACTTAAGTTTCATAACCTGTCAAATTCCTCAACTTGTGTCAGGAAAAAGTTTTTCAAGGCATCTAACTGGAATGTAACCGCAAGACACAATATGGCTTTCCAACATGTAAACACCCTATAGTGGTATGCATTCAAACTTTATCCAATCACCTCACAATTACAAAAACAGTCTCTCATGTACCTGTGACGTACATGTTCTCTCCATTCATATGACATTTTCTCATTGGTCCATGGCCATTTCACAGAGCCTCTGAAAATAAAATGCGAGTTCAAGCAGATGGCCATGACCCGATCTGCATCTGGTGATTTATTTTTTAGTTATTTCAGTGGTCGAAAGTCCTCACACAAAACGCTCACACAGTCTGTTTCTCAGTGCCCAGCAGGAAAACATCACAGTCAAACCACAAGCAGTGTGTCAGTCAATTCAAAATATTGCGCACAAAATGGCTCTGTTGTATGGAACGGACCTCAATGCCTGTGAGGTAAGCATGCAATATGTCCCTCACAACATGAGCCATGGTGCTCTGATCAACATCTACGCTGTTGGGGAGAGTTCCCCAGTAGAGTCAAGTACAGTAGCAATGCAGTACAGAAGGATGATTCAGAGGCCAGGGAAGTACAGGGTAAGTGCTAGAATTCTTTAGAAAAAACATCATTGCAAATATTATTTGCATATCAAACACAAATTAATTAATTTACCCAGGAAATAAATTAATTAAAGGTTACTGGTAAAATTCTACCACAATCAATGTTGTGAACAGTTAGAGAGAGCTTCACAAATTATGTATGCAGATAATAGAGTTACCTCTGTATTGCCTTGAGTACACATACATGTACCATGGCATTTATGCAATGTATATATTCTCCTTCGCAGCATTAAAACATAATTTCATTTACACAATGCTCATAAACAGACAGGGCTGAGGACGACATAGGCTTTAAAAGATTTCTAACAAATAGAAAGCCAACCAGAGATTTATAGATTTTCATAGCTATCCAGATATGTGTAAACAGGGTCTTAAGTTGGCGTCCTAAGGCCCAGGAGCTTGAAACAAATGTATGAAGTGAAAAATGGACTCAGAGACCCTTGTGTTGTGTGTGTGTGATATGAGAGCAGCAGATCTCAGTTCAATGCTGGGTGTGTCACAGTGTACAAAGTATGTATGGCCATTATGGTCCTAGACACATTAGACTACACTGTGCCCTTAGCATTCTCCAGGTAGGCTATTCTGGGGTTATATGAAATAAAATTACCCCAACAAACCCCCCCCCCCCCCCCCCCCCCCCCACACACACACACACACACACACACACACACACACACTCACACACACACATTACCAGCAATGTCTGTGCTATATACCCTAATCTTAAAATTGAAGTATTGGGAGTGCTGCAGTCTCATTGGACATGGGGATAGTGTATGTTAGCGGGGGTGTTTATGGGAATTTCCGGTCCAACATTATTAAAACCAGGTTTTTGTCCATCTGACAGAAAGCGTTTCAGAGGTTTGCTGTATTGACTGTCTGACAAGCTCCACAACATCTGAATATGGGATACAATGTTAGATTTGTTAGATTTTAATCAGTAAAACTGTCCATTTCAAAAATGTCTATTATGACAAGCAAAATGACAGACAGTTGTCTAGCCCTCTTACCAACGACACACCATTATATTTAACTGTACAGCTGAATATTACTGTACTACAGGAATTTACATGAATTGCTAAAATGTAAAAACATAAAAAACGTACACTTCCAAAAGTGAGTTATGTCATGAATCAAAATAGATCTGTCAATACAACACACAAACATGCCTGTACACATGAAAAAGGACCTGGGCTATAGTAGTAGGGGTGCTGGATATGGTTTGGCTCCTGTGATCCTATAGTCAAGTCAAAGTAAAGCAGCCATGACTAAGGTTAGCTCTCTCCACAGGAAATGTCAGAGGAGTGGGGCTGTTAACACAGGTCAGGCCGTATAGTCATGAATCACTGACGCAGGAGGAACCTTACAAAGCCATAGATATGTGCAGCAACCCCCTCCCCAACACACACACATACACACACTCACATAGGCATGCACACAGGCATGCACATAAACATAAAGTCACACCCTGACATTCGCACAAATTTACATTTTGTTTCACATGCACACACACATACATACCTATTGAGGGATGTACTGAGATGACTGGAGTCTCCACTAATGTTTTGTCTCTGTGACAGAGAGAGAGAGAGGAAGAGACAGAGGGAGAGGGAGGGAGAGGCACTGTCAGGGAGTGGTGGGCACTAGGACCTGCTGGGAGTTGCTCCGAGGAGGTGGAGGACTGGGTGCTGGGACTCCTCTCCTCTAACTTTCAGAACAATCAATCTCCCAGCAGAGAGAGGGAGCAGAGAGCAGAGCCGACTTAAATGGCACTCAGCCTGGATGGTCATCTGTAGAGGCATTGCCAGCAGCAGGAATTTGGGCTTTGGGTTTGTGTGGATACACTCCCTTCTGGACTAGTAGAAGGTGGAATATACGGCCAAACTTTGCCTGGCGGAATTTGACTTTGACTTACCCGAGAGTTGAAAATAGACCTGAGGTAAGAGGAACTGATGATATCTCACTCCTTGAACTTTTGCTTGAGGTGGAATAGTTGGAGAGAGTTGTACCTGTCAGTGGAGGGCATGTTTTTCATATTTCCATTTCACACTTTCATGTCTGTGGTTTTGTGGACCTTTTGTCCAAGGCTAATTAAAGTTTCTTCACATGTAACTGTGTAACTGTTGAAAACTGGTTGGCTCTAATGGTGTGTAAACAAACTTTTCAGACAGTAAACAGAGTGAAAAAGAGAGTGTAATAGTATGAACAGTAGTGCCTTAATTGTGCGACAGAGGCTATGTTGGCAAAGGCTTCGCTCTGTGCTGGATTGAAAAGGGGAAAAGGTTGGAGGTGTTGGAGGTGTTGGTAGCGTAGCTGTTTTGGGGGTGGGGGGTAGAGTTCAATGGACAAGCATCCACACCCCCACCCGTCTTCCCATTCTTCCCAAGAGATAGACCTCTGGGACATCAGGTTACTTTTCCTCTTCTCTAACCTCGCTCTCTCTCTCTATGTACATCTTACCGTCAGTCTCCTCATGTTACACAACCAGCCACACTCTCTATCTTACCCTTTCTTTCTCTCTCTCTCTCTCTCTCTCTCTCTCTCAGTCACAATCTTGCTCCAAGCACAGACATGGAACATGTTTCAGTCTTTATCATTTTAATCTGGGCGGGGACAGTTGTTAGCGTGTCAGCCGGCTTCATGCTGGTATTCACACCAGGGAATACAGCACATGCATTAAAATGGGGGGGGGGGGGGGGGGGGGTTAAAGAGCATTTTATGAGGAGAAGAAACAACAACTAAATCCACTTCGGATTACCACTAACGTGGGACAGGCTCTGAGGGGCCGGACATCAAACTTTCTCTTGCAGTTCTGGATGCTGTTTCAAAGTGCAAATGTTCTGAACATGCTTTGAACATCTTACATGTACTTCTCTGTCACTGTGTCTTACCTATGCCAAAATATTTTTGTTTATTGGCCTAGCACTATTGTGAAAGTCAGTAATAAAAAAAAACATTAAATATAAATGAAATGAAAACAATAATAAGACAACACACTACGTTCACTGTCTGGCAGTTAAAGTAATCTGAATATTAGTTTCTTATTAGGCAATTGAGTGCGGCCCTCCCAAAGCCTGCACATGTTGAAGTCATCAGGGCCAAGTTGAGCTCAAATGCACCCTTCATCTGCAGCAGATGGGCAGTGGCCTTTTTCCCCTTCATACAATGATCTCTGCAATTATTATTTATGAGCCAGCTTTGGTTTCCCATTGAGCCTGAATTAAAGCTTTCCCTTTGTAGTGCTTCCCATCCCGCATTGCTGCTGTCCAACCCAGGTACGCATCTGGCCCTTATCTGGCTCTGAGATGGCAGCCTAGCGGACAAAGCAGAGCCTGGTTGGCTTCAGGGCCAGAGAGGTTGCGGCTATCTGAACATAATAGACGCAATAGATGTGGTAATAAGTGTTAATGAGGTATTCACTGGCACGTGTGGACTACAGCCAAACTCAGCTCAGCCAAAACCACCTGGGCGCACCAGTGCTGGCTTCAGTGTTGCAATGGACATAGCTACACACATATCAGATGTCCCTCTCCATCCGTGACATACAGAGAGAGAGAGAGAGACAGAGAGAGGGATGGATGAGAAACATAGGGAAATGATTTTTCATGTTTCACTTTAGAAAAAAAAAAAAAACCTTGCTTTTTGGGAGAGCTTCCTTTGTGTTTGTCAAGAGGGGTGACCTGAGACAGAGGTCAAGGCTGTGAGAATGCATTGAGCCTTTGGGGCTGTCAACAGGGAGGAAAAGCCACAGAGCTCTTTCTGGGACGATCCCTGGACCACTGTCTGGGAAAGTGCATGATAGAATGAGTAGAAGAGTGTTTCTCTTTTCTGCCAGTCCATCAAGCCTTTTGCTGACAGAGGAATGCACACTTTCCTTACACACATACAAACTGTTTTATATTTTATGTTATGATATAATTACTTTAATATTTTGAAAAGTAAACAAACATTCTTCAGAAGATGAAGTTATCATTAGATTGAAAGCCATGCACATTAAGTCAGGCATAAAACATAACTTAGTTGCAACTCTGTGTTGACTTAAACAAGGCATTCCTGCCATGGTTTTGTAAGGATCTTCAGAAGAGTTTTGCTTTCTTTCACTATGTGTCTCATGCATGGAGTCAACAGCTACATTTTTTCTTTTTCTTTTTTTTTTACACAAACACTCTCAAGCCCCCTTACTGCTTCATGTCTAAGACTTTCAGACCCCTGTTTACAAGGTTAGCCAGCTTCAAATGATGCTTAGCCTCATTCTGTTTTATCTTTGCTCTAACAAAGCATGCTATGCCCCTGTCCTACTGTTAAATATATCTTCCTTCAATACTTAATCCCTGTGAAAATACCAATGCACCTCACCGTACTTTCTTAATCCCCGATTTCATTCATCCCTTTGTACAAGCCAGCTTGGAAGCCTTCCACATCACTCAGCTTGCGAACAGTATGTCTCATCACCATTAGGTCTGTTTCAACCGCCCAGGGGTGTCCTCTTTCTGTGTCCCATCAGCACCTGATTAATGGTCAATCATTTGGACTGTTACAGCTGCATAACAATCCTCAGATTAATGACTGTTGATTCAGGCGGCATTTTTGTTGGTCTGTGTGTGTTTCTGTGTTTGTCTTTGTTTCTGTATTTCTTTATGGGTGTAAGATTCAGTGGTGACCCTAGAAACATAGTAGTGGTCCTCCCAAGCCATCTGCCCTGCCACTGTCTCATTGACAAGTTGTGTGCTGCATGCCTGTACATGAAGTGCCCAGTGTGCACAAACCAGCACACACACACACACAGACTCACACATACTACATTTGCAAACACAAACCACGTATAAGATCCACCCAGAAGCACAAACACGCACACACACACACACACACACACACACACACACACACACACACACAC
>JAGFZM010000037.1:487406-514484 GCA_017657215.1 Limnothrissa miodon | reverse complement strand
ACACACACACACACACACACACACACACACACACACACACACACACAAATAAACAGATACACCCACACATCTACCAACTGCTTTGAGTGTGCCGCTCCAGCTTGATAGGCTGCCCTATATAAAGGGCCTCTGCGCAGACTTGTCACTTCAGGGAAAACTGTGGTGAGGTGAGTCACAGTTAGGAGAACGGGAATTCACTCTCACTCTTTGCTTTTCCCTCTGTGTGACGTGTAGTGCAGATTCTGAGACGCAACATAAAGTCTATTTGGACTTTGGAAAAATTGTAAAAAGACAATTTCCAATATGCATTGTGATAATCAGCGGGAACAATTCATACTTAGCCTTGCTGCATTTATTCAAGATGTTATTTTGTGATGAATCCAGTATACATTTGTTATGTCTGTAAATATTTACACAGTCTGGCTGTGTGCACCTCAAAGCCAGAAGATTTTCTGAGCCAAATGCGTTGCACTGAGGCTAGCCCACTTGAGAGCCAGACTGTGTTTGGACCTTTTAAAAACTCAGGCTTGAACCCAGGATGCATCATCACGACAGTATCTTTCTAGCAGACATTTACAGTTTTAGCTAGAGATGTATCGTCTTGTGGGATCGATTAGTTCCTCTTTTTTCTGTTTGGCAGTCGGCAACCAACTGAAAGGTGCATTAGCGCCACCATTGACTGTATATATACAGTATATGACCGCCACCGACTGGGTAGGATCGCTTAGTTCAGTCGCACATGCGCATTTGAGCAACGTCCTATAGCTTCTGTGTTGTGTCTTTTAGTTTTTTTGAGTCGTCCGTTCATCACGTGACAGCCCCATTACTTTAAACAACGCAGTCTGAGCCGGAGAAAGTGCGAGAACATAAATGATCAGTTTATCTCTCGAGTGCTACTGCTTTCCAATCTCCTCAGTCAAGTATTAACGTAAAATTCAATTTGAGGCTATGTGATCATACTGTGGTGAAATGAATGGAAAATGATTTAAGGGAATGTGTGGACACTCATTTTTATTTTAACCATATTACCAGTAATCTGGAGGGGATATGTGGGTGTGTGGTGGGGCTGTCCCGTGGTGAACGACCGACTCAAAACAAAAGCGAGAACTTGTCAGATTCACGTTTGACCGGCTACCTACTATCTGATAAGCAGTAGTCAGGCATAAGCCATAATGTAATATGGAAAACTATGCTAGTAAACATCCACGTCTCTGACCAGCCACTTACTATCCTTTAGGCTAGGGTTGGCAAAGAAGTACTAATGCTACTCTATAAGTACTATATGCTACTCTACTAAACTATATGCTACTATTTACATTCATTTAAAATGACTGCTGCAGCTCCTGTTATCCTGCATTCAACAGATAGGCCTAGCAACCTGACGAAGCAAACCTAGCGAAGCAAAAATGCCACTGTCCAAAGCGACGAAAAGAAAAGTTGTTAGCCAATGTAGGACATACAAAGAAGAGTGGAAGGAAAGGTCTGCGTTCAGCCTACTTGAATTTATGAACATCCAACATTTCATCTTGCAAGAAGGTTGTTGCTGCAATTGCTAATTGGTGCTCTTTGTTAAGCGCTATGAGACCTGTCTTTTGTAAAATGCGCTATACAAATAAAAATTTAATTGAATTTAGTTTAATTTAACTGAAGTGCTGAAGGCTGGACATACACAGAGCTGTAAGATCCTGGTTCGGGCACTTACAGCGCAGCAAAAGGTTACAAATGCGTCCCTCAACGCAGCATGGATTCTCACAACAGGCTATGACGCAGAGGTTATTAAGGAAGTGATAGCGATAGTGTAATGAAATCTGTTGAATTGTCGTTTTTGACAGCAAATATTATACACTTGTTAGTCTCCTGGTCTCCAGGGGCCTCATGTACTAAGACTTGCGTGGATTTCCAACCAAATCTTTGCGTACGTTCAAAACTGGAAAGATGCGTACGCACAAAAAAATCCGGATGTATCAATCTGTGCGTAAGCAGGTCTTCACGCACATTCTCTTGTACATCCCAAGTACCATGGAATTCAGCGCACATGCACGAGCACTACACTCCACCCTCTCTCCTCCCTCAATTACATATGTTAAGGAGATGGGCGAAGACCATTTTCTCCACTTTTAATTTTCTACTTAGTAAAAACAAGCCATATAATATTGCCCTCGTTTGAAGAAGAGAAATTGAGAAAGGAAGGAGAAAAATATAGAATTATCGCTGACCTAAAAATGGTCCGATATAAAAGTGGATGTAAAAAGAAAATAGCTGTCCACGTGGGTTACACCGGGTGACAGCTTTGCAAGATCTGTTGGCGTGGTCCCGCCATCAGAGGGGGATTCCGACTTGACCTTGCAGGATCGCATGGAAGCTGAAAGCATTTTCCTACATTTGAAGAACTACTTATACTTGCTAGTAGTAGCCTATTAGGCTGTATTTCCATCTGTGTTTAAAATATTTAGTCAGTTTTAATATTACATAAACAATTGAGTTCAACATGTAGGTTTCTCTACCAATATCGACTAATAATATTGCAGTCACAAATTTCACGATAATTGTGTGAGGAGAAATTTATTAGCCTAGATGTCATGCATGGTCCTGAATGTTTAAACCAGTCATCACCGATAATAATATTGCTGGTCGTCTTGCTCGTGCTTCCCATTTTCTTGTAACTGCAATAGACAGTAGCCTATATTTTTTATTGATACGCCAACGTAAGTTTAACCTATCAACATTGTTACATTATGCGTCTCAACAATAAAGCATAATTGAGGTGCATTTAAGTCCATTCATTCCGACGTTCAAATCCACTTAACGATCTGCATATTGCAATATTACTTAATGACTCGTCCGCGACAACACATAATGTTGTTGTGCTGCATTGCCTCTATGTGCCGCCAACTAACAATATGCACCAGAAATGTGCGTACGCCAGCCAAGAAGTTTGCGTGGAGGACTGCCGTTTTCCACGTTCAAGTCAGTCTTTGTACATCCGAACGTCTGCGTGAGAAGTGCCGTACGCAGCTTTTTTGTGCGTACGCAAGCTTTGTACATGAGGCCCTTGTACTGCTTCTTCTCTTTGACTGTACACAGCCCAGGTTTTTTGAATTTTTATTGGATGAATTTTGTACCTGTTGAGTAAGGAAATGTGCTAATTAGACAATATTGCAATAAAATTAGTGTTTACAAAAGTAAAGTGCCTTGGTCTTGCAGCAAATACTTTCACTGAGCTTAGACTGACCCTTGTATGGAGTGGAAGTTATTGTTTGGCAGCACTTGTAGCTACAAAAAAGACAAAAGATCTCATCTTCACAGCAATTATTTATGCGTGTTGAACTTGGCAAGCAGCGTCCAAAGGTTTATGTACTTCCACGGCTCCCGATTGCAACATCTTACATACTAAAAGAAAATATGGTCACGCTCATGTCCGTGCACAAATATGGCCATAGCCTGCTGTGTTTGCTTCAGGATTTTGTGAAAGGCACTTTAGGCATGAATCGGACATCAGACTTACAAAAACAGGTTACAAAAGAGGGTTGTCTTTAGAGCAATGACCCAAATACATCCAAGTTCAGCAGGCAGCATCCAAACATTCTTGAACTCTCACAGCTCATGATAGCAACCTACAGTATACCCATGCAATCCCTCCTCTGGCCAGGGCAGCATCGTTTTTACACCCTTCACTCTCTCTGAGCTCTCACCATTTGGTGAAGAACCGTCCAAGGTTTACTCTTGTGCCGTCTTTGCATGGTCTCTTGCTCTCTTCTTTGTCCTCGCCTCCTCCGACAATGGTCTTATCCTGGCCCACTTTGTCCTTTTCGCCATTTCAGATACAGACAATACAGACAACACACATTTACACACACAACACCCTGGCATGAAATCACCGAAACATCACAAATATCACACCACAGAAACTTTCATGCATACACGACACTGCATTTTATTAAAAAAAAAGGAAGAGAAAGACAAGTGGTTAAAAAAAGTAAAAAATATACTATAGCATTATAAAATAAGCCAACCTACCACAAGATGACCGCATGAATTAGGCAAGAGTCCCTATGTTTTTTATTGCTGATTCAATTGGGCAAATATTTTTCTTTGCGTTGGGTACTCTATAGTGCCTCCCTGACGGTAAAGGCTCAAAGTAACCATGTAATGGGTGAGAGGGATTGTTTATGATTTTCCTGGTTTTATTTAAGATCTGCTCTTCATACATTATACTCAAATGCTTCTGTTGCTTTCCTATTATCCTTGTGGCCATATTCACTATTCTCTGTAGCTTATTTCTTCTCTGTATGCTCAGGTTACCAGACCACATAATCATATTAAAAGACAGGATGCTTTCGACAAGGTTTTTATACACTGTAAGATATCATTGTGCACACCAAAGGTATTAAGCTTACGGAGGAGGTAAAGACGTTGTGAACACTTCTTAAAAATAATATAATAATAAGTTTACTGTCTATAAATGTACCTAGATATTTTACAGTGTTTGGGAGTAACAAGTTACATGTAACATAATTATGTAATTTAATTACAAAATGAAAGTAACAGTAATCATTTACATAAAAAAATTAAATTACAGTTATTTAGCCTATTGCTGGTAGTAAAAATTAGCTGTACTGAACAGGTGCAGATATGCACTATCAAACCCACCAGATTTTAAAACTGGAAATGGTTGGAAGTTGACAACTCATTCAAAATATGTAACTGTAATCCAAAAGTAATCAAATGTAATTAGTTACATTACTTTGATAAAGTAATTTAAATAGTTATACTACTATTACATTTTAGATAGGGAAACTTGTAACTGTAACACATTACATTTCCAAGTAACTTTCCCAACACTACATTTTTTACAGCATAGAGGGATACTTTTAAATATCCCTGTTTTCAACACAACTGGACAGTAAGACTGTGGAAGTAGTATAGTGATATCTAAGCTATTTTATGACCATGAAAATGTTGCATAGGGTGTCGTTAACACAGGAAAACACCCACATCACACAACTAAGCAGACAAAAATGTAAATTTTAGTGTGAATTCATTGCTATAAATTATAAATTATATTTCAGCCTCCTCTCAGTAGTGTGTACAAACACATTACAAAAGTTTTAAAGAGCCTTGTATTGGTTGACCTACAGGTGCTAGAACAGCGCTGCATTGGCTATTAACCTATATCAGCAATGTACTGTCCACACAACATGTTCAGCAATACTTTGAAACAAATTATGCCCCCCCCCCTCAAAATTCCTACCTAAAGATAACCTCCTAGCCACACTTCTTCATGCTAACACCAACAAAACTCTGTCTTAAACTCAAATTTTTCCAAACACCAACATGTTTATTTGTGGAAATAGATAGATAGTTCATTACTGCTGCATCCACAGTTTTCATTCAAGAATTGTCAACTGTGAGGTCTAACCTTTGTGCTTTCTGCTAACTAAGGGTTTTGCACTGTATTTAAAGTTTTGGACATTTGGATACATTTTCCCTTTCTGGCGAATGTCTGTAAGCTTTGGCTAACAAGACATAGAAGATACATAATTAGGAAGATCCTGTATATAAGATGTAAGCATTGCACTCATTGGCTGCATACAGTGTAACAGCAAGAAACATGTCAATTGCAAACTACAGCATACTGTGCTTCTTGTAAAGTGTTTTGAAAATGAGGCTAAAGATCGTCTCGCTACTTTCGTAGCTTCGGTTCTCCGAAGAGTCCCGACGACACACAATTGAGATATCGCAACCCCAGTTGCACGCAAGCTGAGCATAACTAAAACCAACCCTTTTGAAAAAAGGGAGCATGCAACTTTGCAGCTGCCTGCAGCTCGCGCACTCACAAGCTCTAAAAAAGGCAGCCCATATAAAAGTTGCAAGCACACTAAGCACCCCCTTCTTTTCGCCCGAAACATCCAAACCGGGCGACTTGAGGCAAGGTGTATTGTGTGTCGTCGGGACTCTTCGGAGAACCGAAGCTACGAAAGTAGCGAGACGTTCTCCTTCATTCGTCCCTTCCGACACACAATTGAGAGCATACAACCAACCTCAAGGAGCTTCCACTCACATGAGGGAGTCGTAGAGTCAAGTAACAGGCAGCTACCGGTGAGGAGCGGATCACACTCCCCGCGACACCCGTGCCAGTCACGTCTAGCGCGTAAACCTGACAAAACTGTTATCAGAGGCCCCGGAGGCATGACCGGTATCTGCCAACGTACGGTCTCCTCAGGCAGAGCGAGAGCTGTGTAGACTCGTTTGACGCATCATGGGCAAGGGCACTCAGACTGATGAACCTGGAGCGAACGCTTCAGGAGAAGACTACAGGAAGACGGAAAAGGTTCGGGCAGAGGGTGACCCTTGAGTCAGCCACAGCAAACTCCAACAACGCCCATACGCTTAACTGAGGTTAAGGCAAGTAAGAACGCAGTCTCCAGAGAGAGCAACTGTAGAGCGAATGAGCCTAATGTCTCAAGGGGGGCGCCTGCCAGACCCCAGAGCACTACTGAGAGGTCCCAGGGACAAGCTGACCTAACCGCTGGTGGTTCAAACGCCTGGCATCCTTTGTGAAGCTGGAGGCGAGAGGGTGGACCCCAGGGACACCCCACCAAGCCCACAGATCAGCATAGATGGACTAACGTCCTAAGCATGGAAGGCAATAGCTCAAGCTCAGTATGTGCTGGAGTAGTGAGAGCACACAAGCAGTGGAGCAGGACAGTGGGTCACAGCCCCGAGCCGCACATTAAGACCTGAAGCATGCCATTACAGAGTGCATAGCTCTTCCAGGCCATAGCACTCTGGACCGAGCCAATCACAGACGAAACGATCCTGTCCCAGCAGTTTGCCCTGTTCAGGAGCTAGCTGACAGGCTTCGGGGCGGGGATGCTATATCAACCCGCACGCCTGGGAGAGCAGGTCTCGTCTCTGCGGTAGCGACAACGGCTGACCATCCAGCAGTGAGGCCAGGCCCGCGGACCAGCCCTGGGAGGGCCAGAAGCCATCTGGCTGAGCGGCCTGAGCCCAAGGTCCAGCCGTGTTAGACACGACCGTGGTAACCACTCCCTGGCGAGACCGCACCTAAGCGCTGCTGCGCACAAGGAAGACGGGTGCCTCCAGTAGTTAAACAATTCCCACATTTCACTGGACACTCTAACAGGGCAAGTCCGACGCAAGCATGAGGACATGTCCCTCCACACTGGGCGCTACTGTAGCATCTGAGGTGACAGCCAGTACCCGCAGGGAGCGCCTGCATCCACCGCCCAGCTGCATGGCATGCGGACATCCCTTGCCAGGCCGCATGCAGGCACAGGCTGGGTGAGAGCCAACGTTGGGGCCCACAAGCAACGGCGGGGGTGCCTCCACAAGGCTGGCAGCGCATCTGAGGCGACAGCCATGTGCCTGTGGGTAGTATCCACATCTACCGCCCAGCTGTGCGCATGCCCAACACCGGGCCGCTTGCAGGCACAGACTGGTTGTGAGCGCAGTGGGGGTGGGAGTTCAGGGGAGCACCTCCACAAGGCTGGCGGCGCATCTAAGGCGACAACCATGTACCTGTGGGTAGAGACCACATCTACCTCCCAGCCGTGCGCATGTCTCATGCCGGGCCGCTTGCAGGCACAGGCTGGTTGTGAGCGCAGGGGGTGGGGATGGGAGTGCGGGAGTGCCTCCACAAGGCTGGCGGCGCATCTGAGGCGACAGCCATATACCTGTGGGTAGCGTCCACATCCATTGCCCAACCGTGCGCATGCCCCACGCCGGGCCGCTTGCAGGCACAGGCTGGGTGAAAGCCAACGGTTGGGGCCCGCAGGCAATGGCGGAAGTGCCTCCACAAGGCTGGCGGCGCATCTGAGGCAACAGCCATGTACCTGTGGGCAGTGTCCACATCTAGCCGTGCGCATGTCCATGCCGGGCCGCTTGAAGGCACAGGCTGGGTGAGAGCCAACGGTTGGGGCCTGCAAGCAATGGCGGAAGTGCCTCCACAAGGCTGGCGGCGCATCTGAGGCGACAGCCATATATCTGTGGGTAGCATCCACATCCATCGCCCAACCGTGTGCATGTCCAACGGGCTGGGCGTGAGTGCGGGGGTTGGGGGAGGTGGGGGAGGGGTTCTGTCTGCCCCCGAGCCAGCCTCCACTAAGCAGGTGGGAGGAGCAGAGGCACGCGAGACGCAGCGAAGGTGGCTCTGGAGGGCTGGAGGCGCGCTTAAGGCGACATCCAGATGCCTAAACAGAACACTCTCCTCCCCCATTCAGCTGTGCATTATGCACACGGCCAGTGCTAACAGGCTCCGGTGTGGTTCCGAAGTTCCCCTTGGTGACACACTGGACCAGATGTCCGATTGGCGCAGGGGGAAAAGGCCTGAGAGCACATAGCCTCAGGACCACCAGGGGGCAGTAGGCACACAGAACGGCACTTGGGTCCCATCCGGAAGAGAGCCAGGCTCGCCGTAGGCTGCACAGTCTACTTACTGGACAGCGCATGTCGAACTCCTTCTAGAACTACATATCAAAGGAGTAAGAATTCCACTCTCAGCCCACGGTGAGTTTTTACCCCCTTGCATCAACCGGGATTCGAACCCAGATCCCCTGCATAATAAGCAGATGCTAATGCATTCAACCACATTAACACAGCTACAACTTCGGTGAGAGCAAGATAAAAAAACAATAGAGGTGGCATTAGGGCTATTTAAGCACAAAACGCTAGCTTATGGCTCGAAGGAGCATCTAGAGTTTGAGAAAACACAACTCAAAGTATTTGCACAAGCTGTTCAATATAACCGTTATCATGGACGCGGCGGGATTTGAAGCCGGGCCTCTTGAGCGGAAGGCGATAACGGATCCGCTCAACTACTGCATCTGGATACCTACTATATCACACCAGCTCTCATTTGAGTGGCTCAATCGGAGTGACAATTGGACGAAAAATTCATCTATTGGTTAGAGGAATCCGGCTTTGAACCCTCGTTGAGACAACATAGCCAGATTGTTAGTCCCTAATCGTTGCCACTGATCTACCCAGAATTCTATGTGATAGTAGAATTTTCACGTTAATGGAAGCCCCATTCAATGACGGCTACAGCTAAGTAAACATGTCAACGGACGGGCTGAACTGGGAGATAAACAAGTTGTTTCATCAACCGTCTGAAAAAACGTCCACCAGTGCATAGAGTGCAAGCACTGGGGCTCATTAACGGTGGCTAAGCCGTGTAGAGAGTGCGCTGTGTTTGTGTCAAACATGAGGGCGAGCTGAGCTCCACCACGCTGTGACAAGGGACACAGACAGCAGCTACAGAAGCTGCCTTTGAGAGCACGCTAGTCACCGTAGCTGAGTTGAATTGGCGAGGAATCTCCGTCGACGTTATAGAACGGTAGGCATCGTCGTCTTCGAACGGTGAGCGTCTACCAAGGTTTCATCTCGTCAGAGTCTGCTGGAGAGAGCTACGGAGGAGCAGAGGAGCGGCTAAGGCTAAGGGGCTAAAACCACAAGGCCTGTTAGCCGCCGGGATGCTAGCAACTCGGGGGCCTGAACCACATGAGAGGCTAGCGGGGAAGAAGAAGGAAGCCGGGGCCTGAGCCACAGGCAATCTAGCCTGAGTGGAGCTAGCTGGCTAGCTGCAGATAGTGAGGAGCTAGCTCAGTGGAAGAATCCTCCATCGCCGAATCAACGGCGTTTCTTGCAGTCTTTCCTGTGAGAATCTTCGTGCGGCATGGCCCGGAGGCAACTTGCACACCGCTTCACCGACGACATCGCGTAATCCTGGGGCACCGAAGACGGTTTGCCGTGGATTTACTGGCGTAAGCCAAGTTCACTCAGGTAAGTGAAGCGAATCCTAAATATTTCATCTCGAAGTAGTAGCCTTAATGGCTGTTTGGTTGGAAGGGTTGGAATAAGTTAGCTAGAGCGTACAGCGAAATACTCAGATTCCGCTGTGCGAAAAGAAGGGGGTGCTTAGTGTGCTTGCAACTTTTATATGGGCTGCCTTTTTTAGAGCTTGTGAGTGCGCGAGCTGCAGGCAGCTGCAAAGTTGCATGCTCCCTTTTTTCAAAAGGGTTGGTTTTAGTTATGCTCAGCTTGCGTGCAACTGGGGTTGCGATATCTCAATTGTGTGTCGGAAGGGACGAATGAAGGAGAACAGACAAAAGCTTGTTAGCGATTGAAAACATATTTAAGCAGACAGCTGAGGATGCTGTTATATGAGCATCACACTATTTCCATCAATCTGGAACTGAAACGCAAACATATGGCGAAGGTCTCTACTTTTCTTTGCAGCAGGAAAAACTGCATACAGCCAACCACACACCACAGATTCCATCCACCCAGGTCTGATTAGGTATTATTACAGGGTCGTAAAACAGCAGGTCTCGATCCATCTCACCTTTGAGAGTGGCTCGCATGACCAGGGTTTTGCTGACCCAACCACGTCTCCACTGACTAAGCATTTCTACTCTGTGAACCTACTTTGTTTGTAGTCATGACGCAGTTCTTCAAATCCATTTTATTTTCTTTTTTATTCCTCTCAGAGAATACGGCCTTACTTGTAACCACAGTGCGTACTGAAAAGTATGATAAATGAGTTTGTCATTTATTTTAATACAATGTAAGAGCCAAGAGTGGCAAATAAAAGCCCAACTCCAACTATACTGAAACACGATTAGATAGAAATTCACTGTAAGTATGAATCACATATCATGGACTTGCATTGATGGGGAAGTTGGAGAGTGTGGTTACTGTACAGTGAGGCTGAAGCAACACGTTTGGCCACTGGTTTGAATTAGCTCATTTGTAAAAGGTTAAAATCTCCAGGAAGGCAGCTGTCAGAATGGCTAGAGGCAAAAGTTCAATTTTGGGAGAAGCTGGATACCCCTGAGTGAAACTGAAGGTGAACTGGTAACAGAGGTCTCTCTCTCTCTCTCTCTCTCTCTCTCTCTCTCTCTCTCTCTCTCTGTCCCTGTCTCTCATTTTCCCTCTTCTAACTACGCCTCTCTTTCTCATTTACCATGTGCGCAGTGAGAATTCCTGTTTTCCTGTTGCTCTCCTAATTCCTCCGTGGAAGATAAAATTCTCACCAGCTACAGGAAATTATGGCAGAGCTACTGCCAAAAAGGCAACATGCTTGTCATGAGAAATTTGTTCAATGTCAAGGTCATGAAAAGGCAGCAGTCTGGAAAAGATGTTCGCCAGGGTCTCAAGGTCCCACCACCCACAAAGCATTTTGACCCGGGGTGGGGGTGGAGGGGTATGTAGTATAAAAAAATTTTTTTTTCTCTCTTTGTTGTTTGTTTGGGACTTTTTATCCACAATAATACACATGAGAATTAAGACATTTAAAAACAACATTAAATGAATACATTTACAAGTAACAAGTGAACTTTTAGAATTTTCAGAGGCTGTTATAAGTATTTGTATTTTCTCTAAGGATTTCATGCATAACATTAAGGGTGGGAACTGGCAAAGATGTGAGGATTCAATAGTATTGCGATATTTGGGCCAAAATTCAATATTGTTGCGATTCTTAACATATTGCGATACAGCAGGGTATTGCAATTCAATTCTGCAATATTTTGCGATTTATGTCCCTCATATTCAAAAGCTCCAAACTCCAAATGGTACCTTGAGAGATGGTCTCACCAGTTAGTTGTATTCCCACAGTACTTCATTTTCATGTGGCATTCCTTGCAGATGGCGTACTGCATGTCAAGGTCTTTACCACTTGCTTGTTGATGGAAACCGAAATTGAGCCATACTTTAGATTTAAAAGAGGACGGAGCGTCATGTAGAATCGGTTGTGATGATTTTGTATTTTAACTTGCTGTTCAATGAATGCATAAAAACATAGCACCGCAACAAGCGCCACCTTGTGGATAGATGTAATTCGCAAATGTAAATTACCAGAGTAAACTCTGAGAAAACCAATTGAAAACACGAAAGTGAAGCAGATAATTATTTAATTAAATATCACGATACTTTGCTCTACTGTATCGATTTAATTGTGTGCGCAAAATATTGCGATACTTAACAGAATCGATTTTCCTGAATTTTTCCCACACCACTATATAACATGGTTGGTTTTACCTCTAAAACGTGTTATAATAAAGGAATTTTGAACATCAATCTGATTAGAATTATAGTTGTTTCTTATTAATGAACTTATCATGTAGATTTTGATATGTATGTCTACTTCATTTTTTTAATAATAATATTCAGTTTAATAATAACTATTCACCTTACGAGTGAGTCTCAAATGAATAAGTACAATTGCTATATTTGGTTACCAACAAATTTAATTAAAGTTAATTCAGGATATGAGGAAAGAAACAGATGAACATAAAACTGAAGGATATGAGGAAAATAACCGAAACATCAACAAAAAAAATCTAAGAATTATAGATGCCATGTGTGAAGAACTGACAGCTTGACCTTTATAATTATTTTGTACAAATAATGTGGCAACATGCATAAGCTATAGTAAAAAATTGAAAATGTGCAGTTAATTTAGGGTGTTTTAGAACATGTTTTTCAAAGGCAAAATTAAAAACATACTGAAAGCAAATTACTGAAAAGTGTAAGAAAAGAAATTAAAATTTTGGTGGTGGCAATAAAAATGTTTTTAAAAGCTATGTGTGTGTGTGTAAGGGGGGGGGGGGTGTCTGTGTGCCTGTGTGTGTGTTAGAGAGAGGGAGAGAAAGAGAGGGAAATAGAGGTTGGTCTATTGAGAGTAGAGTATTCTGCAACTTTGCATGCAATGAAATTATAAACTGTATTATTGTTAGCAGAATTGCAGAAATGATTTGATAAAGGACTACTCGTGCTACGTCCACTTCAGTTTCAGGAACTTTGGCTGAGATTAATTATCCTCAAAGGACCAAGGAGGAACACCTGGCCAGGACAGGGAACGGACAGTCTACTGTCCTCCATCTGGTATCATTGTTAGGTAAACTTCTCAATTATATTAACAGTCATCCAGAAGCTCTTCCTTTGGCTTTTTGAAAAAACGCTCGACCAGTGAGAAGTGAAGAAAATATTCTTGAGCTTGCAGCTATGATAAAATGATTTATGACCAGTAAAAGGTTTCAGAACATCAGCATTTCCTGATGACTGACATCTCAGTGATCAGCAAACTGTTTCATTTGGAATGCTATGAACAGGCCCATATTGTTTGAACAAAATCAGCATCTCTGGTTCAGTGCCTGTGGAAAACAATTCAATTCAATTCAATTTTATTTATATAGCGCATTTTTACAAAAGGCATGTCACAAAGCGCTTAACACAAGAGGCCCAATGAGCAACAGGGGCAAGGAAAAACTCCCTACCAGCGTTTTTTGTTTTTACTTGTTATGGTAAAGGAAGAAACCTTGGGCAGTTCCGACGGCTCAAGGGGCTAGCCCAACTGCCTAGGGCAGGTTTTCAGTCTCTCAGGTGGTGAGTAGTCCACTATTATTCCATTAAATACACATTACAAGAAAATTTGGGTAGAAATAAAGTAATATAGGAGTCCCATTAGAATCCCAGGATATAGTCCCATGTCATTAGGCGCAGTCAAGCCAGGGGCCAGTTGGATGCTGTATCAATCATGTCAGGGTCATCTGTGAAAACAAGAGGCCTTACACTACATTAGGTGGTTTCAGTTAGACTTGGCAACTTGATTACATGTAATTTGTGTTACAGCTAAATGTTTGTACGAATGAAGTCATGACAGGACTTTTTTTTTTAATGTTCTGATCTCTACTTTATATTCTTGTAATGTATCATAGTTTCCAATCTTGTCATACCTTAAAATGAAAATTGGCGCAGCACTTTTGTGGAAATAGCTCACTTTGAAAGGAGAGCCACAGTGCAATTACCCAAATCTTTCACTGGCTGGGCAGAGCTGCTTTGGCATGCCATTGTGTTCTGAGAGGGACCCACAGTTCTACTGTTGTTGTTGGTATTTGAGGTTGAAAGCTAAAGTCTGGTAATCAATGGCAACAGCAGACTGGGATATGGATAGCATTTCTGCTACTTAGAGAAATGTTGATCTTTTTCATTTAATCCATCCAACAAGTGTTTCATTGATCCATTACCTTCTGAAAATACCTAATTAAGGATTGAAG
The DNA here is from genome assembly GCA_017657215.1 of Limnothrissa miodon. NCBI lineage: Eukaryota > Metazoa > Chordata > Actinopteri > Clupeiformes > Clupeidae > Limnothrissa > Limnothrissa miodon. Next base: position 500,403 of record JAGFZM010000037.1, on the reverse strand, counting down.
CCTCATCAGAGAAAATCCGTCTTGGAAAGTAAACACATATTGCCTGTGAAAATGTCCAGCTTCGCATTGCATCAGAATCATAATTAACTTGAGCTAACAAGCATCAAGAGGCAGCTTATTTAGCATTCTGGAAACAATCAGCTATTTCCTGTTATTTCTTATTTTGAACCTGGGCATCGTATAGAAGGAAGTGATGGATTAAAGGGGATGTTTCATTGTGACAAAGCTTACAAAAAATATGTAATAAGTTTCTAAAAATATAATACTGTACATAAGGACGTAGCCAACAACATATGGAAGCCTGCATGGTTGAAGAAATCATTTAGTGACAGAAATATTCTGCAATTTAAGACTTGATCACTGCTTACTTTGTGAAAGAAATACTTTTCAACCATAAATAATGGCTGTCTGAAAATCTGAAATTTTGTGTTGCTGATAGTATCTGTACAGTGGCATATAGTCTACATCAACACTACTAATAAATAAAGAGAGATTATCAATTCATCTGCAGGGCTTTTAAGGCCTCAAGTCTCAGGCACACCCTGTGTAGTAACCACAACTTTTTGAGCTACACTAAGTCCACAGCTGCATTGTACTTCATTATTGATATCAGGCAAATCCAAATTTATGTATTGGGTGGTTCCAAATGTAACAATCTAGAATGCACAAGCACAAATATTAGATAATGTGAGTACAGTACATGATTAAGTCAGCTTCCTGTGAAAGTGCATATTGTTTGCAAATGACCTCACTCAGAGGAGCTCACTCAATTTTTTGTGCATTGAGCTCATTTAGGCCGTCATGTACAGCACAGTCCAGAAAACTGAAATGTCAGTGGGTGCTGTGGTGCTTCAGTTTCATACGGGGGAGTCTGAGGAAGAGTTTCAGCCCTCTTAAATGTCAAATGTAAACTGCATATGGAGGATAACTCATTTGATTCATGGTGGATGAGCCTCCAGACATACAGTGTACACCACTGTTAGGGACATTTGCGGGTGCCCGGTCTTTGACTTGGCAAAGCAGGACGTTTTAAAGGAAACCCTTTGATCAGGGCCCTGCGCAGAACAACATCTAGCGTGGCGAATCCCAAGGCGATGCTTGAGACGTTCTGTCATGCACAAATGTCGGCTGACGCGTTCATACTGTAACTGTCCCCACTCAGGACAGGGGGTGGATGCACACCCCTGTCCCCAGCCCCCCAAAACACAATGGGAAACTTTATCGTATGGCGTTGTAGGGTGAGAGTGGCTATTGTCCAGGGGAGTACAGTAGTTTTACAGCTACACAGAGCAACACTGTTGAGTGAGCGAGGGCCCCTGTGGCCGACACGGTCAAGTAATTACTCCTGATGAGAGGGGCGAAGAAAACAGCAGTGTGCTCAGGGCTTCACCCTCTGCCCCCGGGGCTTTCCCTCAGGCAGAGAAAGACAGAAAGAGAGAGAGGGAGAGATTCTTCTATTCCCCATCTCTATTCCCCCCCCCCCCCCTTTCACTGTCTCTCTGTGCCTTACTGCCTAACTGTGTGTATCTGTATGTGTGTCTGTCTAACGAATTTTCCTTGTGCATCTATTCATCCATCTTTTTTTGCTCTCTGTCTCATTTTCAAGCCATCTCTCTATTCTTGTTCATTTTAATTCTCTCACCCTTTATTGAATTCTTCATCTCTCCCTCTTTCCTGCACTTTCAGCCCTGTTCATGCTGCCAATGATATCTATGAAAGCTAAACCCAATAATAATGAAGGCCATACCATTTATACAGCTATCAGGTTTGGTCTGTCACTCTCCCTTTCTCTGCCTCTTTCTGTCTTAAAGGTATTGTTTTTAAAGTAATCAACTCATAGCCATGTTTTTCGAGTCCTGTCGGTAGGAAAAAGAACAAGAAAATTTGCAGATGACAGTGACACTAAGAGCGTCCTTGCCCTGACCAGTTTACGTTGCCCTTAATGTTCACAAGAGCACTCGACAATCTCAAACAACATGATTGCATCTTAATAAGTGCAAAGCATTCTCACATTCTGCATTCTCACATTCTGCATTTCTGTAATTAAAAACTCACTTCCTAAATTAGACGAGAAAAAAATTTCCACTATACGGCTGAACTATTTTCATCAACAACAACAAGGCAAAATGTTATATACACCCTCTACTCTGCAATGATGCAAGGCTATCTAAATGCACAAGGAATGCATGCGCTTATACTTCACATTTTCTTGCTCTTTAGGGGAAAGTGTGAGTTTAATTTAAAGGCCCAGAACAATTTTAGTCAAAAGATGTTTCATTGCAAAATCTTGTAGCTTTTTTGTATTCAAGTGTCACATGCAAAAACAATTGGTTGGGGGGTTGTGTCTGCCCTTTTTATTTCACAGGTGACCATTTCATTCATTACTTGCAATCAGGGTGTAAAGGGGATTTTGATCAATAGTAAAAGTAATAGTGAAAAGTGATCTAGGAAAATCCTCCTACACTAGCCCACCATAAATCAGGAATACCGCACAAAAATCAGAACTCAAAATTGATATGAAAAAGATGATGATCAGAGAGATGAAGTAGCTTGAGTGAAATACTATTGATTGGTGTTTGTGTGTAAAGCACACAAGATTTAGTAAAACCTTTAATAAAAACAAAAAACATTTTGAATGTTTTTTTTCAAGTTATATTTCTAACTTGATATTAATGTCTAATGATATTATAGTTACAGATAACTTTATGGTCTGGTCTTTTCTCTAGTATCTCCCTCCCTACCTAACCCCTCCTCTCTCTCTCTCTCTTTCTCTCTCTCTCTCTCTCTCTCTCTCTCTCTCTCTCTCTATCTATCTGTCTGTCTCCACATCACCTGGTGATAAGGAAGTAGCCATCCATGTCATACAAAGCTTCATAATCTCCCCCCCCCCCTCTGTCAACACCAGTGAAGAGGTGTGTACTTTGGTAGAATGCACTGCTGACATATGCAGCCAAATCTTTTAACAGACCGTTGTTACCATTATAAAATACATCACGCCAGCCATGCGGCAAACACTGCCAGGTGACTCTGAATGTTTCCTTTTGAAAGTGGGATATGATTTATCTGGACCAAATTGTATGCACAGTGTGGACTCCACTGAGCTCTAATGCACACATATAGACACGGTACATTCAAACATGCATGCACACACAAAAAAACAAATGATTTCCATGTGCCTCCAGATTCATTAAAACTCTGCATATATTTACACGGCAATTCTCATCCAGCTTTTGAACTTTGCAAGTTTCTGTTCATTTGAAATCACAGTGACCATGGCTAACTAAACGGAGGGAATAAACATAGACCATATGGCTCACTTGATTGTCATTTTTCTCAAATGAATGCATAATTGTAAAACCATGCAGGGCAGTTCTGCAAACATCCCAAATTAAACTCCCATTTAGAGGGAGAAGCCCCAAGACAGTTCCAGATTCCACATCTAACCACATTATTATTATTATTTTATTTGTAATGAATGCTTCTGTCGGCACTTATTACAGACTAAATGCATTTTTAACTTGATGGAAAATTATTTTTTCAACACATTAGATCTATTAACCAGCATCCATTGTTTATAAGAACAATAGGACATTTCCAGCCCCCTCTGAGTTTTTCTCAAAGTATCTGATTCCTGTTGAATAATTTCATGTCTGTGCTAGATAAGTAAATTCCTTAATATATTCTAACTATTCTAACTAACTCTCAGGTCTTTAACAGACTGCACGCTACACTGTAAAAACAAAATACAAACTTTCAACTGACAAAGGTTAGTGTCCAGGCTGCCTAACTATTTTCAGTTGACCAAACTTGAGATAATGAGTTGTGAATCAGCATTTACTCATTCAACTCATTATCTCAAGTTTGGTCAACTGAAAATAGTTTAGGAGCCCGGGTATTAACTTTTGTTAGTTGAAAGTGTGTATTTTTTTTCAGTGTGTAGCTGTGATGTGGGGAGATGAACCATGGGAACTAGGAGAACTCAATGAGGGTGGTCTTGATGACAGGACAGGAAGCATAAACACTGATGACACTGGATAAGAGATTAGAGCCACAACAGTGTCTGCACCATATATACTTGTGTTTTCCTTAGCACTTAGACAGGGGGCATATTGTGACTTTTAGGTCTTAAGACATTCAAACCCAGGTGTGTATGCGTGTGTGTCTGTGTGTGTGTCTGTGTGTGTTATGTGAGTTTACACTGGCTTGTTTTACTGTTCTCACGTCGAAGAACCACTAAAAACATACTCCCTCAAACTCCAACCATCCCCCACCCCTGATTTCATGCCAGTAGGACAGGCAGATACCAAGCAAGCACCAGTAACACTTTGAGTCCAAACCTGCACTACTCAACCCCTCTGACCTTAAGTGTTCACTTTGGGCAGTGTTTACACAGGCAACCCAGTGGAGCACATAGACCACATATTTTTAGCATTAAAATACAAAGCGCACTCCAGGCAATGTAAATAGCGGGTCCCCTTCGTCATCCTGTATCAATCAAGTGAGTGTGTGTTTATATCTGGTGCACATGTGGAAGGGGGCTCCTTGGCACTACGGCTCTGGCTGGAGACTCAACCGCATAACATCAGAGAAGGGGTGGGTTCAGGTCCTTACCTAAGTGGGCAACAGGCCGGCAGGCACTGAGCCTCAGAATCCGGTTCTGTCTCAGGCCTATGCTTTGGCTCCAGTTGATTGCTGAGGCGTTAGATTGCACCACGGACCTGCTGATTCTGCAGCATTTGCTGTAGCTGTTAATCAAAGCAGCATGGGCCCTTTCCTCGTTTTGTGTCGGGTCAATGGGAAAGTCTCTGGCAAAATAAAGGCGTGGAATGAGGGATTCAAATATGGATTACGCTACACACTTGACTCTTAACTCTGTCTTTTTCTATTCACAAAATTGGTGAAAACTTTAAACGTTTTTGACACCTCAAATACATGTATGACTCAAAACACAATTTGGAGAAATCTATTACCAGAACTGAAGTGGTGTATGTACTGTAACTCAAGGGATAGTTCAGTTTTTAACACATTAAGCCCCTTTCACAGGTTGTCTAAAATGCAATAAAGTGGTTGACATCGAAATCTTGATGATTGCTTCTGTCTCGGCTATTTGGGAAATGTAGAATCGCCTCTGCCTGCCTTCAAAATGGCTAGCAATGGGCATGTGTTGTTTCTGTCCTTAAAACACTGGTTTTAAAAAAGCGTTACTCACCAAGTGGTTAGTGGTGCTCAATGATGTTCCAAAACATGTATCGTAGCAAAATAAAGCTTCGGTCATGTTTTATTTGGCACTTTGTTTATATGAAGGAGCAAATAGATCCCTATGGGACTTACAAAATGGCAACCGAACTATCCCTTTAAGCTCTCACAAAATTACAGATTTGTTCTAAAACCTGTAGAGTGTGTGTTAGTCTAACGGTAGTTTTGTTTAAAGAACCTGCCCCTAACCCTTAAGGTTCCATTTGAAACTAAAGCACTTTCCATTCTTATGGAAACAGAAGTGATACGCAGCTCACTGAGCTCAAGTGTTGCTCAGGCTCTGGGATGATTTAGGCTGTGACCATGTGCATTCCCAGCTTTTGAGACTTCACAATCTTAAGGGAGGGGCCATCCTTTTTTCTGCCCAGAGGGATTATCTGTCATCTCAAATTGTCTCTGTATTTTTCAACTCACAGTGGAAAAAAAAACACATCTGTGAACATGCCTGCAATAAAGCATTGCTGAAACAAAACTTGAGGCAGATACCTTTTAAAACATTGAAGATTAATTGTAGAATTAAAACTCAAGGCAATGGTTATTTAAATACCAAACCCCAAAACAGGCGTGACATGTAATGCCACATAAACAATTACTGTGATACTCTGCCTGCCTCTTTCTAGGCCTTCACTGAATAACCATACAATGCTATGACAAGAATAATAAACTAAATGTAATAAAGGTGTCATGGGCATGAATTTAGCTTTTATACAATGCCACTGTACAACCACATGTGGTACAGGAAGTCTCATCTATACTATCTATACTCTATACTAAATATTACATCTTTACTATACAATATTTCTGATACTGCAGACACAGGTGTGGTGTACAGTATGTGGATTATAAAGGTGATCTTCATAGCAAATGAAAATATATTCTAATCAACCTAATGTTAAATATTTACTGCACTTTCATAGCCTTATATATTGTATATTATATATCTTATGTTTCAGAGTATAGGACCTTTGAGACCAGTTTAACAGCCTATGATAGATCATTCTAAATAAATGTCAGAATATTAAGGCGTAACGTTCCGTACATGTGTTCAAAATAAACAATTAGAGCTGTTTTTTATTGGCTCATGAAAGACACAGCAGAACTGGAAACTGGAGCCTGTGAACCAGAAGCCAATATAAATCTAAATTGGATTCACCACCACTTTACTGAGGATGTGTTTTCTATTTCAATAAACCAGGAATAAATCAGGAGCTCTGTAGTTCATTTTTATTTCATTTCAGATTATAATAGCAATTAACTTCATAGGCTAACTAAAGTTGAAGCATCCAATGAATTCAGGTTGCTATTGCCCTCTATTGGCAGTTTTGATTCTGTTTATTTTATAGTCTTACGTAAAATACAGTGCACATAATATGATCCATCAACAGAACATCCATACATTCACACAGAGAAAGCTCCACTCCCAGAACATCTCCGCACTCTTTCCTCAGTTTTCTTCCACTGAAGATAAATGGAAGAATGCTGTTGCAATATGCATTCTTAGGCACCTGTGTATATTTAGGGAAGGGTTAGTGTGATATACACAGTCTTCAAGTGCAAGGCTGAGCTCACTACAGATAAATTGACCAATTTCATGCTGGTGGGAATTTCCCTGCCGCAGTGAAGCCACAGATCTCTGTGCAGCAACATGCAGTGTACCTGCCAGGGCCTTGGACAGTTGTTCAGTGCGCGGCTTTCATCTCCCCAAAGGCAGGTAGCCATGAATAGGGCCTGACTTTCGGGGAGGAGGTGAGCGGCATGCACTTTGACATTTAAAACCCGCCGGTGGCCCACCGATAAGGGTGACCCTTGGGCCCAAGGCTCTTCAAAGGGGAGGGGGGATAAAGAAGGGGCGGGGTGGGGGGAGGGGGGTGCTTTAGAGGACATGGCTTAGGTTACTCGAAGCATTGCGATTGTGTGTGAAGTTTACCATATGAATACGGTGGCAGGTCTTTCGGGGAGCCGTTTGGGGAACCAGCGCACAGCGTTTTTGTGTCACTTGGGGTTGGCTGTCAGTCTTGGCAGATGGCATTCAGCAAACTGGGTCCATTAGAACTAATGAGGTCAGGGTCACTGGCTGTGGGTGGCCAGAATTGTGCTGCTGGCAATATTTCAAGTCAGGATCCCCATATATATCTGCATGTACAAAAAGCTATGGCAATGGCTATGAATTGTAAAAATCTCGGAGGATGAGGAAGACCTTCTTTACCAAGAGGGAGCCTCTGTTCACCCATAACTGTGTCCAAGGGCTCAAAATGATAAATGGCAGAAGATGCAATGTGTTCTCACAGGCAACATAAGGAATGATATAAATGAAATACGTTTGCAACAACCATACACATTTTTACTTGGCTTGCGAATGAATGAAGTCATGGTCAAACATATCTCAGCTCGGTGGATGACGTATTGCCAGATGACGCATTGCCGGTGAGGTTAACATGCATGTCCCTGGCCCCTGTTGAGCCAAATATCACACTAAAAGTTTAAACTCTGGATATGTTCCAAGGCATTTAAAGAGAGGTTCAAAAGACTGAAGGTCACAGATCACAATGAAGGTCTTTATTCATCCATCTTCCAATGTGTTTATACTTAAGAGCCACATTCATCAAGCCAAAACATGAAGCAAATTTATTGCTTGATATGTTTTAATCTCCAGTGGCTGTTTCTGTTTAGACGTTTCTTTGTCTGAATGGAACTGATGGAGGTGTGGAAATAGAAATTTTGTTCAGGAAGGACAAATATGCAGAGGATCATAAAATATTATGAAATATTATTAAAGTATAGCAATTTTGTTCAGGAAGGACTAAGAGGCAGAGGATCATAAAATATTATACTCCATGTGTCATACCAGTAATACCGTACTACATTTTTGAAGTTGATATTTTTGTGATGTATTGACAATGTGTTCAATTGTAATAAGGATTCGTACATGTAATACAATATTGTAAACAGAGCCAAAGTGAAAGATTCCTGATTTGTGTAACAACTCTGTTGATATCTGTTGAAGTTGTATTTCCCACTGAAGGCCCTGATTTCTATGATTTTCACAATGTGAAAAACACATGCAGGATGAGGGAATAAAGGCATGAAATGACATTTTTCTATAACCGTGGAATCTTGTAGAATTTCCGATTGTTAGAATGTTAAATGTTAAATTATCTGCATACTGTACGCATAACGCTCACCATGTAAGTTTGTTTATGCGCTACATTCTGGCTACCTCCAGATAACCAAGACATGATTATCGTGATTATTTTACCAAATGCACAGGCAGCCCAACTGGTACAGACTGAGAGAAGGGAAAGCAACTTGGTATGTGAGTGTGGGAGAGCATGTGGACCCCAGTAACATCTGACAAGACTGGGCCTCAAGTCAAATCAGAGAGATTTGTCAAGTCAAATAAGAGAGATTTGGAAACTCCAGATCCAAAACTGAAAAAAAAGAAGAAAAAAAAGAAAAAAGACATTGACTTTTATTTGGCCCTACCACTATTAACACAGTTATTTGAATTTCTATTCAAATATATGTTTCTTTTTGCATAATTTTGCATATTTTTGCATACTTTGTTTCCTTTGTCTTTATTGTTATTTTTAGTAATGTTGATCTAGTCATGTTGTTTGGTTGATCTGCTTCACATCATCCTGTGTACACTGTAGTATATGTTGTGTGTGATTTTTTTAATCTGCTGGTACTTTGAATTTCCCCTTGGGGATCAATAAAGTATCTATCTGTCTATCTTTGTTTTATGGTTATAGTTAGGTCAAATCACAGATCACTTTCAGGCCACAAACATATATATTTTTATGTATTCTGAACAAAAACAATTAAGCAAATGTCTCACAGCACACTCCAATTCATAACAGACAGAGGATCAGCCTTTCATAGACTCTGATTCATTGACATTAATGATGACTGTCAGACTTTGATCAGTAATGTACCATTTCCAGCTGAGCTTCTCATTTTGTTTCTTCCCATGTCTGAGCAACCATTTCCAGTTCAGTTTTCAGTTTGTAAATCAGAGTTTATGTAGCACCTAAATTGAAACAATGTTGTTGTACTCACATACAGCAATTTACAGCATTTTTAAGGGTTTGTTTCTGAAAAAACATATTCTGTTTTTTATTATTTGTTCCAGTCAAACAGGGAAACATACAGATGGTTTTGTTCTCTTCTGGATTATTGTTTCAAATTTGCAGTTGGTTAGCTGAACTTGCTTACTGAAATTGTAAACAATTCAATTTGCCACTGCTAAAATATTCTTATGAGATGCTAAATATCACACAATGTGTGTGTTTGTGTTGTGTGTGTATGGGGGGGGGTCTGTGTTTGATTGGGCTTGATTGTGTCATCTTGATTGTTCACATGTTTTGGTTGTGTGTGTGTGTGTGTGTGTGTGTGTGTGTATGTGTGTCTTCCAGAGGAGCAGGGTAACGAGGGGAGGAGCAGGGGCAGTCCTGATGGCTGGTGCTTGGGGATCCGCCTGTGCTGGACACTGGCTCTAGGAGCCCTCAGGGTCCCTCTTCACCTGAACACATTCCACAGGTACTCCAGCCACATTATACTAATACAGATAAAAGGGAGCTTTCCTTGCCCCTGGTGCTCATGGGTAGCCTGGCTAACGCAACTGAAAAGCTCTTACAAGCTTAGTCTGGCCATGCTACATTGCTAAATGAATTCTGGGAGGCAGGCTTAACCTGCGTTCATAAGATGCCTCTGTATACTACTTGACGAATCTACAACCAGTCAGACCACTCATTCCGATGACGTAGGCGTAAGCTCATTTCTCTTTGGTGCCCACAGATTTGGGATATATAATTTCTGTAAGTCAGCACCATGGCCACTGACTTGCTCGCGAAATTGAATGTAGCGTCACAGGAAGTATGGGCGGGCCCAGGCTAGCTCATGGGTGCATTTTGCTGTAAACTGCATTTCTGATTGGTTCTTGATTATATAGATCTTGTGCGTCATGTTTGAAATACTATTTCCAGGACGTGTGCCCATGAGGTCGTCGACGCTGGTCTTGCTCTTCCTGATCAGCGTCCAGGCTGCACTGAACATGGGAGAGGACGCCCCGACGCCGCCAACACCACCCACGCATCACCCACATCAGAAACACCACCACCACCACCATCACCAGCAGAAGCAGCACCCGCCAAAGACACAGTCCCAGCCACACACACAGTTACGGAACACGGGCGGCCGACATCATTCCCAGGACATGCAGCAGCCAGAGCTCATCCCCACTGTGGACTCCAAACTGTTCAACAAGCGCCGCTACCGCTCGCCCCGTGTGCTCTTCAGCGATGTGGTACCCCCGGACAGTGAGCAGATGTGGCTGGCGGCTGCAGACAGGGAGCAGGGGCTGGGCCTGGGGCAAGGGTTGGACCGGGGTCCCAGGGTGAGACGGCGGGCTGAACAGGTCATGCACCGTGGCGAGTACTCGGTGTGCGACAGCGTCAACCACTGGGTGGACAACATGACGCGCGCAACGGACATTGCGGGCAATGAGGTGACGGTCCTTCCGGACGTGCGCATCAACAACGTGGTGAAGAAGCAGCTCTTTTACGAGACCACGTGTCGCTTCGCCAGCACCCCGCCCCGCAGCAGGGGAGGGGGAGGGGGAGGGGGCAGAGGTGCCAGTGGCAGCAAAGGAGGCAACAGCAGCCGGGGCGGGTACAGGTCGGGCCCCTCATCCTCTGGATGCCGGGGAATTGATAGCCGCTACTGGACCTCCTACTGCACCAACACACACACCTACGTGCGGGCACTAACCACCTGGAAGAACCAGATCGCCTGGCGGCTCATACGCATCAACGCTGCCTGTGTGTGCGTCATCAGTCGCAAGTCTTGGAAGGGCTGAGATCAGGACAGCTGAACCCAACAGCCCCAGGACCAGACTTTCTCCCATCTTTCTGTCACTCACTCACATCCCCTTCACCACAGCTTTACTGCCAATCATCTGGCAAGGACCTATCCCAGCGAGTCACATATGCCTGTCCTCCCAGGCCACAACCCCACACCCTACCTCACGCTGTAAATTATTGGTTGTTTTAAGTTATGAGGACTGCATGTCATATTTATATAGTTTATACAGTCAAAAATATAAATATAATTATAAATTTAAGTCTATATATATATATATATATATATATATATATATATATATATATATACACATATATATATATATATATATATATGTGTGTGTGTGTGTATATACATTATGCCTAAAGAAATCCCACTTTTGTGTTTTGTTGTTGTTGATGCTGTTATTTATTAAACACCTCAGTATATGTACAGGCAATCTCAATCTGTCTGTTTTGTAAAGCAACCTTACCTTTCCAACAACAGACTATTGCTTTAAGTGTCCAATGAAGGACATCCATGTAGAGGCTGAAGTCAACCAGGCATGACTCAGTCTTGATGAGTAGAATCAGTCCATTTAGACAATCTTTCTCCCTTAGTCATCCTTTTATAGGGCTTTTTGTGACTGCAAAATTACAATGTGAGCAATTTTGAGTGCTAGGTCCAGGATCCCATGTCTCTGCCAAGGCCACTTAAGTCTCATCTGCCACAACATAAAAGGTGGAAATGAGACCATTAAGTAAAGCTTTTGTCTTTATGGTCTTTTTTTTTGTATTTTAGTGGCACGTCATAAGTTGTCTTTTGTGGAGGAAAGGATTTTAAAAAAGAGTCAACTTTTCTGTACAAGCTGCTTCAAAAAAAAAACACAAGAGTAGCTAGGTGGAATATATTAAAGGGGTGAGCCTATAAAGGGATTGCTGCAATGTTATTTTCTCATTCATCTTCAGACCACATTCCAGGGATCATAACAAACCTTGATGTGTGTGTGTGTGTGTGTGTGTGTGTGTGTGTGTGATTCATGTTATTCATATTTTTGTTAGCCAGTGAGCTCAGCCAATGAGCCGGAACGTACATAGTAAAAACACTCAGCTGGTTGCTCACAAGAACAGAGGAGCTGACAGGGATGATCTTCCAGTTGGAGCCTCTCTCCAGCAGTGCAGAGGTCAGGAGGGTCACCCAGGAAAAATATACAATAGGAAGGAGACAGATTATCGCCCGTCGACGGATCCACAGAGCACCCGTCTCCATGGAGCTAATGTGTAAACCAAAGCCGCAGCCGTACCAATGGGGTCAGGTGCACGCAAGAGGAATGGGCTTGCAGAAAACATCTGAAAAATAGAGGGTGGTGTTTGGGAATGAGGAATGGGGTCTGGGGTTGATGAGGTGTGGTAAGGCACTGCAAAGGGTGTCTGACAAGGCAGGTTCCAATGCAATGACTACATTGACAAGATGTTTACAAAATGGGACAATTGGGTCAACAAAGAGAGTTAAGTGCAGGGCTCCTATGAATAACGTTTTGAGAGAAGCGAAAGACATCTGTCAAGATAAGGGGGTGGAGATAACATTGTTTACTGGTGGCATGGTCCTGAATGAATAAAGGAAATATGTTTTTTTTTCTTAAACAATTTCTGTAACTGATAGACTGTAACTGATTGTGTTGATTTGTAACCTTCTACTCCTTTTTTTAAACGTTAATGTGTCTATCCTGTCAACACTAAAAGGCTGAAATATTTTAAACCTGCATTACAGTACACCTGTTGGATGTTTTTCATGACTACACTACACAAGCACATTCACATTTTATTTAAAGGGATAGTTCGGTTTTTAACGCTTTGAGCCCCTTTCACAGGTTGTCTAAAATGAAATAAAGTGGTTGACA
>JAGFZM010000037.1:451942-487396 GCA_017657215.1 Limnothrissa miodon | reverse complement strand
TGTCAACCACTTTATTTCATTTTAGACAACCTGTGAAAGGGGCTCAATGTGTTAAAAACCGAACTATCCCTTTAACATTAGTGTTAGCATCATGAAAAAAGCATGGTGGCATAAGTGGCATTTTTAGGGTCTTTATGTGACAGCCACACACGCATCACTCCAAACCTTTCTTGCACTACTGCCTTGCTGAAACTTGTCTGACACCTCAATGCATCTCAACGGTTGATCTTACACAAAGCATGTCATGGCAAGATTCCAAAAGAGTAAGACTAAGTCTCTTTTACACACACATACACACACACAAACATACACGGCTGGAAATTCTGTAAAATCATGCGTTAACCTTTTAGCTATCAAAACAATATCTGATTCAACATACCTGACAGTTCAAGCAATCAAGCGAATAAGTAAGCTGTCCTTCTGATAATGTGATATGGGGTGTTTCAGAAATGTGCACCTGTGCATTGCATAACTCCTGTCATGGTTTCTGGGTGCACTTCAATTAACTTTAAGTGTTCTTAAAGTTTTTTTGTCAGGCCTACATGTGCAAAAACAGTTTCTAGAAAACACAGTACCTGGAATCTCTCACTTGTTAAATTGACAACCTTACCCTAATCGACTCGGAAACAGTGATAGGTGGGAACATAGTCGTTGAGTCTCGGGAAGTTGACAGGTTTCATTGGATTGCAAGGCTCCGTTTCAAAGAGATAAAACTCCTGCTGTGATTACAGTGATGGCAGAAGCACTAGAAGTTTCCTGAGATCTAATGGGCCTAGCGCAGCCTTACATACACAGACCTCTTCAGAACGCAGGCTCAGACAGCACGTCTAATGTTCATGCACAGACAACAGGCCCTTGCTCTCAACAGTGTCTTTGTCTATGGTCCCTCAAAGCCAGGATCCACTATATTCAGATATTAATCATCAACATTTGTTCTTTTTTGTTTGGGGGGGGGGGGGGGGGTTGGGGTGCTCCTCTCTCCACACGAGAAACGTTTTCCAGAAGTGTCTAGAAGTCTAGAAGTACAACCCCTGCCTTTCACATCTACCGAGAAAATGAATGCTTCTGGTAAATAAAGGCGTATTTTTTTAATTACTTCAAATACTAATACTCAAATACTAATTGAGTTTAGCATGCCACACATAAGATGCACAAGCCTAAATATTGTTTGTACAATCCACAACTTTCTTTAACCATATTTTAGTTACTAAAAGTTGTTTAAGGATTGGTGTCCTAAGGAAATGTATAAAATGCTTCATAGGACAGTCAGTCTCTGTTGTGCTACGCCCATACACGCACACTGGGCGCAAAGTTATCAGTCACAGATGTTTAGCCGATTGGGATCACTCCTTTTGCAACATGATCTGCATGAGATGCAACACTGCTACCTTGTGGCCTCAGAAACATTCAAAAACAAATACTTTTTAAATTTACACAGTAGCAATTTGTTGTGTTAGTTGTCTGATTTAATTATGTTCACCACTTTGAAATCATTAATTTCTTACAGGTTGTCAAACCAATACTGAAGAAACAGAATGCAGTGCAGTTTTAGAATTTAAGAATTCTGTGTCAAATTATAGCCAGGCGTGAAAGAGGAAACACATCACAGACAATTGACATTGACACTGGGGCTAAGTGCAAACAATGCAAACTAAAGCCAGTTACACCATAAAGGTAACTCTGAGGGGCCTATAAGATAGGAAGGGGTAGGGTGGCTAACCCATGAACATTTTAACATTGAGGTATGTTGATTACTGGCCTAGAATTTTGTCATTTTATAGACAAGGCCATTTCAGTTTTGATGAAGGGCATAGCCAATAAATTTTTCTAGGCACAATTGGGGGGACTCTCATAGGGCTCACCAAGGCCACACCAGTCTGAGAATATGCAATTTTTAAGGGGCATCACAGCCCTGGATAATTCAGTTTTCCACAGGTTTGTCATAAAAGGAACACTTCAAATGTATGACAAGCAAGCTTATGACATGAAGATGTGAGAAACCTCCTGTTTTGTGCACACATAACCTACATGGACATACAAACACACCTAGACATTCACAAACACCTAAATAGCTCTGAACATCACATCTGTTTTGCATTCAAACATTGATTCCTAATATTTTTTTTTCTCAACAGCTGAACTATGCAGCTTTCGTTAGTGACAAGTAATTTGGCAAGATCTTGATTCTTTGTGTTTTTCTCAGCAAAACACATTGGGAATGAGCTCTTGAGGAGCCTACAACTGACTTCAAAACCAGCACATCTGCTTCTGCTGCAGCCAGATGTTATTATGATTATTAACTTCTATACATTAAAGTGGTAGTGGAAATTGTGCAGTTATTTCCCATTTTCTTTATGATATAAAGAACAGGTAATCTATCGGTTTTCTTTGCCGAAGTAATCTTGGGGTGTTGTTAGGTAATGCCTTCTCAGTTGCTTGGCAACAAGTTTGACATGAGAGCGAGCCAAAGATACTCTGGAAAAGATAATGTGATAAGTGAAGTTTAACAGTTACCATGAGGATGCTGTTCTCATTTCAACCGAGAATCAACATACAAATGCTGCAAGTATGTTGATAACAACAATGCAAAAATAAATAAATAAATGTTGAATTAAGTTGTCAGCATTTGCCATATACCACAAAGGAACATGGCAGACATTCTGCTAACAACATGCTTTACAATGGAATGTCACCTTTACTGTATGCGCATAGCTGCACTGCTGTTCAGAATGTACATTGAATCAAATACATAGTTACAGTTCGATACAAGTATCTTCCTTTACATGTCCTTAAACAGTTTGAAACAAATTCTGGTAAAATAAGCTACTAAGCATGACCACCAGGGGTCGCTCTCCTACAGTCTGTGTTATTCTGTCCCACTCACAGTGAATATGAACTTGCATGCATTTTAAAACAGGTTTAGTTTACAGACAATGTCATGATAGGGGGAAAAAATGTTATAGTCAGTTGTTCCAAAACGCTACAATGACGTGGTATCTCCTAATAAGGTTGTGTTTCCCCAGCCTTTCATGATTAGCTGTAGAAAATGATTATGACCACAAGATGGCGATAAATACAAAACAAATGTGGCCTACGCTCTATCAGCATGAGTTCTGCATAAGAAAAAAAATAAATCTCGTGATAAATCTGTTTTATTCATGAATCACTGTAAAATGCCCAACTCCAGCAAACACTTTACTTTATGAATCATTGGTTTAAATGGTCAATATAGTGAGGGGAAGTTTTATGCGTTCATCTGTATTTACTTGAGCAGTTGTGCGATAGTATGCTATTAAGAGCAGCACACAACACCACACAAATCTGAGCCTGAGCCTAAACATTTCAAGCAAGAGCTGCCTTGAGCTGCTTTGAACCCTACCTCTCAGACACTGTTTTCCTCATGCATCTCTTAAACTCTCCCTCACGAGCATCTGTTTGTTCTCTACATCAGCCTGACAGAAACATAATTATGTGGTCTGTGTTTATGAGAAAGGGCAGTCTGTCTTGTTAGGGGCCATAGATCTGGCGTGGAGATGCTGCTGATAGCAGCAAGGCTACACTACTTTGTTTGATGTGTTGCTCTGCTAGGTTATGTCTGCCAAGGAGTCTCTTGTGCTGTTTATGTTGTTCACATACATGTTTGGATTGCAGAGGTAAATTGACTGATGAACTGATGCTGATCCAATACATTGAAGCAGGATTGCACACTGAAACACACTGCACACTGATTTAGAGTGTAAAGTGTAAAATTTTGAGTAAACTATCTTTGGTCTTGAGAGGAGTTGTGTAGTGCTACTGTATATGCACCCGGAGAAAAACTAAAGATTACTAAAGCTGCATTTTGTAGACTATATGCTGTTTACATTTTCTAAAAAAAAAAAAAAAAAAAAAAAAAAACATTAATATAAGCTACCAGACGATATGGGTTTTCTTCCCTAAAAATCAGGGTTGTCACCCTACATTAACATAGGATACTTTAGATCATGAAGTCAACAAGAGATACATTTCCTGAAGAAATTATCAGTGAAATGCAAAACATTTCAATAGTAATAAGGTTGTGGGTGATCATAATGCAATATTCACACCTAATTCTTTTTTTAATGTGAGGCTCTATTTTCATGCATTGGTCGACTGTGCAAGTTGCTTTGGGGGCAGTCCCAGAACAATGACATTTTGAAGACAGGAAAGGTGAACATTGTGTCTTCTGCAGCGTTAAAAAGGGTTGGTCTTTAATTTCTGTATTTAATCAGCTCAGGAAGTGTTTTGGGCTTAATAAGCAATTTACCAATCAGAGTTTATATATTCTCTTTAAAAGCCAGCCACACTTTCTCCATGGCTTGTTGCTATAATGATGTTTTTTTTTTCCTGGACGTCAATAGCATTTTTCTTTTGAAGAGACAGATCTTCTCTTGCGAGAGGTAAAAACATGTGAGCAGTTAATCTTTAGGGATGAAGGGAATCCTCCCCAAACCCATGCCAAAAAATAGCCTGTCAGCAATGCGTGTGTCCTATTAGCATCATTGTGAGCTTACCATACTACACCTCTTCTTTTCGCTGACATGCCATAGTGTCATCTCATTTCTACGCAACGTGAACATTGTTCAGAAAAGCAATTAAACCTTTGCCCCAAAGTTAACAATAACCAATGTTTTAAGATAAAATCTTAATCAATAGTCTGTGTGTGTGTGTGTGTGTGTGTGTGTGTGTTTAGGCCATAATCAATTGTGAATCACAGGCTGATGATTGTGTCACTACATCTACAATTAGTTTGATAATTGTCTGATAATACTAATGTGTATTTAAAGAGCCAAATCCAAAGTGCATCCAAAGCTGACATGTTGTTACCAACATGAGACTGATGTTATACATGCTATTTCTACTATACTGACAATGCAATACCATTTAGGAGTCTATGACCTCCAAAGAAGTCAAGTCACGTGGGTTTAATTGTCATTTGAGCCATATACACAGCAAATTGGGCAGTATTTTACTCTGTAGCAAGAGAACATAAAAATAAACACCAAAAATGGTCTAAAATGTACTCCTAACATACTCTGGACAACATAATTCAGTGACACGGATGTCTACTCCACTGTTGTCAGAATTTATGTTTATCCAAATGTAGTAGGCTACTCTTAATGGGACAAAAAAAAAACATTTACTCACATCCCATGCTTGTACACAGGCTACATTTAGTACACATACAGTACTGCACATTATTCAGTAGATAGATAAGTAGTAGATACACAAAGAGCAGTTACCACTGACTAGGTAAATTAAAGCATCTAAGACAGGCATATTTCCTAAAATGCATTCCATTTTCAACAATATTCAACTGTTAACATGTTTGTGACAATGCTAGAAAATTAATGATTTCAACGTATCATTTTTAAATGGATTTATTGACAATGTATGAGATTTATGAGATGAAGTTATCAGCCAAAATGACACTTTTGGGGAGTACAATTTCCCCTGGTAGTGTTACCATATAAGCTAAATAAGCATTATGGATTGTGTTTTAGTCCAAGGCATTGAAAACTTTCTACTCAATATCATTCAGGGGTCTACATCCCCTCCCGATATTGTGTTCTAAGGTCTTTCAGTGTTCTAGAAATTTGTGATATTAAAAACTAAACTTAGACAAAATTTATTTGACGTTCAGGCAATGCTGGTGGTCACTGAGAAACAGCTGAGAAACAGCTGAAAGACAGCTGAAAGCTGCTCACTTCAAAAAACCGATGACACTGATGTTAATCAGTGCTGCAACTTGCTCCACACAGGTTCCAAACTTAAAGGAAAAAATCTAGTGAAATTCAGTGTCAGTCAATAGAGCTGTTGTTTAAGGTTACTGAATGCAGTTTGCTGGTTAAACAAGAAAATGTAATGGGGCATCGTTTGAGGCCTGATTCAAACTGCATGTTTATGGTGTCTATGCAGTCTGTGCATAATTCAGTTTCTAACACTTTGAGCCCCTTTCACAGGTTGTCTAAAATGCAGTAAAGTGGTTGACACCGAAATTTTCACAATTGCTCCTGTCTCAGCTATTTGGGAAATGTAGAATCGCCTCTGCCTGCTTCAAAATGGCTAGCAATGGGCTTTTGTTGTTTCTATCCTTAAAACACTGGTTTTAAAAAAGTGCTACTTAAGTGGTTTGTGGTGTCCGCTGATGTTCCAACCCAAGTATCGTAGTGAAATACAATTTCTGTCATGTTTTATTTGCCATTTTGTAAGTCCGTTTCCATCAGAAGACTCTTTGCTCCTTAATGTAAACAAAGTGCCAAATAAATCATGACAGAAGCTTTATTTCGCTACAATACATGTTTTGGAACATTAGGGTTATTGACTGATTTACTCTGAATTATACCTTTAATATTGGCAACAAGTGCTTGAATAGCACCATTTTATACAATTTATACCACTTTATACCATATATATAAGAATAGTTTTGGCAGAATGCCAAAGCAGGTATACTTGGAAACAATAATGATCTAAAACGGTTTGGATGTAGTGCCATTTGTAGTCCGCAACATTATTGTTTTATGCTACAGGGTTCAACTGATTCAGACGATACACTGATCTCTCTCATTCTTTTTTAATTAATGTAAGAACTCTGCTCTACAAACTGCATGTACTCACACCTACAGAGTTAGGTGTGTGTCGGTGGCAATAGTGCTATGTGTCCATGGATGGCACAGTGCTGTCCTAAGTTCTAAAAAGGTTTGCCATGTTAGCAATGTTATCACTTAGCCTAGCTAAAGGTTTTGCCATGTAAATTGTCCACTGTGATTAACTTAATATCTGGCCCCCTTTAAAGGACATTTGGCAGCACAGTAGGTGACTAGGACATTGTTGCCCTTTGCCAGGCATTCCGTTTAACGCTAACTTCAGTTGACGCATGTATATGTGAGTGTGAGTTGGTGTGAATGTGTGTGTGTGTGAGTATGTGTTTGGGAGTGTGAAGATGATAGTACTTCTATAGATATTTCTACTTTTGCAGGACTCTGGTCAGTTTCGTATGGCTGTTGACACAAATTTTCCTGGAAAAACATCAGGTTTTTTTAAGGTTATGACCTCAAATGTTTCTATGATAAACGCACTAATTATTTTCTTAGATGATCCTTCTGATTTTGCTTCCTGCATTATACACAAACTGTAATTAGTTTGTGGCTAATCAGTGGGGCTTAAATTTAAAACTCAAACCAAAGTCAAAGTTTCTGAATTTTTTTGTGTAAAATTAAAGTCATGGAACGTCTGCAGTAAATGTAAAGCTTCTGGATATTTGCAGCAAACTCAACATTGCTGGATATTTTTTTCATAGTCAATGTTGAGGGAAGTTTGTGGCAATCTGAGTCCTTGTCAGATCATTGACCCCATCCAACCTGCTATTTGGCATCTGACAGGCTGCTCTAATTCCTGCATCATGATTCTCCTTTTGCATCATCTTTATCATCCTCCCTATGTAATTCAGTAGCAGAATTTCATGACCTCAGACAACAGGGCTATTTGTTAAAAGGCTGTAATATCGCTTTATATGTTTTTGGTCCTTTGTTACAGTGGTCTTAACTCTGTGGACATTGAACTGCCTTATGTAAACTGATAAGAAGTTAAAAGGGAAGAAAAAAAGAAAGAAAGAAGAATTTGCTGCAGCAGTAGAAGTAGTAGTGGTGGTGGTAGAACATGCCTATTTAAACATAGTAAGAATAAAACAGATAAAAAATAATTAAGAGACAAAGTTACAAAAGTTATCACATTTAAATCACATACAGAAATGCATGCTCTGGGACCACCAGCAAATTCTTCATACACCACCAATGCGACTTAAACCATTGGTTAATAAAACTAAAATGAAGGGTCAAACAAAATGAAACAATAGGTGAATAAGTTACTGCTCAATGCATTAGTGGCAGAAGTGTTGTAACGCTTGCCAGAACCAAAAAAAAACTCCTGACATTCTATTCTTGTTGAAAAAATGTGTCACTAACAGGGGAATCAGTTGTATGAAATCCAAATGTTGTTTTCTTCATTGAAACGAAATTAAAACTCTTTCGTCCAATAGGGGCTCTCGGTGCGCCAAGAGCAAATCGACGCATTGTATTTCACAAACCCCCCTTAATTCACCCCGACCATCATTTAAATGGGCGGTACTGAAAGGCTGAAAATCATCCGGTGTTGTTTAGCGCTGAAATTGACAGTCCTCGTGTCTCATATTTTCATTCAGCACATTAAATATCCAAAACTGGTGCAACAGTTGCAACAAATAGCCCAGCTTCACTTTTAGACCAGTAATTCAGCAAAGATGGGAAAAGTTGAAGGAGGAATGAAATGCGTAAAATATCTTCTTTTTATATTCAACTTCATATTTTGGGTAAGTCTTCATTGTTCTAGTTTTAAAAATGTGTGTTTCTGCTGTATTCGATGAAAAATGCATAATGCATATTGTGGTTTTAACCAAGACCTGATTAACGATGAACGTCTGAGCAAGTGCATGTCGATGGATGAACGGGAAATTTTGCATTAGCGAGTGGCTAGCCATAAACCTCAAGTGAAGGTGCTGCTTTGCAGAAAGTGCCTTATGGTAGTAACCGTATGTTTATGCCGTGAAACGTCGGCAGTTCCTCGGTCTATTTAGATTTTTAAGTGTGTGAATTGTGCTGATTCTGGAAAGGATGGCAGCAGGAGGGGGAGGGAGGTTGAGTCCGGGCTCGTCGAGCTCAAATCAGATTTTCCATTGAGGAAAATCCGCCCCTTTTTCCTACATGAAGCGTGTTTTGAAAAGGAAAGGCCGACTAGTCCATGGGCAGCATGGAAAACCAACTAAGCGCTTGGCTCGGTGCTTTATGGGTGTTTTACCCTCAAAGACCCAATTGAGAAATCGGGCAAGTGTCGACAAGGCCATTAGAAATAAGAAAAGACATACCGTAATTATTTGGACTGAATTGAAGTCTTAAAGCAAATAATTGGTGCAGCACATGGTGCATTAAAATCTATTTTTACAATTCTTGTAAACATTTGTGGAAACATTGCTATTAGTGCATTTAAGTTGATATTATGTTGTTATTCTTCAAGTCATGGACACAAGCTGATTTTTAGGGCATGATTTCACAACTCGTCAATCAAGCATGTTCTCACTTCCTGCAAGCTTTCTTCAGTATGTTGCACCTGCGCCACGGGGACAACTGACCCTTCATAACCCCTGTCTGTCCCATGTGATTTAGGCCCACTGTGCCATTCAGCAGTTGTTAAGTGTACCGGGGAGGGAGTGCTAAAACTCAACCCCGTGGGAGTGATGGGCTGACTGGCAACCACTCCTGTTGCTACGTTGGTATTAGAGCTGTGCATGAAATAATAGTTGAGGACTATTGATGCTTTCTAAGGATGTATGATATTACTAGCCAGGTTTCAGGGAGTTCGTTTTAATCAGTAGGATTTTGTTGCATACCAAAACTTTTTCTGGTCTCAGAGAACATGAACACGATGAGGCTACAGAATGACCGTTCAATTTCTAGATTTTTTCTATTTTTGTTTCTCTGATGGTGATGGTGTTGGATAAATATACTGTAAGATGTGAATGTGAATGAGTTCTACAAACGCATTGAACAACATCTCTGACCCAAAAGGTGAGCACCCACATACTCACCTAAACCAACACAGTCCCGTCTTTTTCTTATACCTCACTAACCTTTGACATGAAAGTCTACTTACATACTTACAGCATACTGTACCTCTTCTCTTGCATCTTGCATTTCCACCACTTGATCTACTCTCATAGACTTATATACAGTACATAGACATTACATTACACATACATTATAACCATATAACTGAGACATAGATTGCCTATGACATCAGTTTCACAGCTGTGTGTTTAGATCGATGTAATACTCATACTGAATTATTAAGCTTTGCTGTCACTCTATGTTTTTGCATATACTATACCCACAACATGCACTTTTCTAACAAACTTTATAGATACGGAAAACAAGCATATCTCCTTCCTCTTGTGTATGAGGTGTCATCTAGGAAGTGTGCTATAAAAAGGAAGGTTCTGTGTTGTTTATTTTTACTTTCCATTATAGCATCTGTGTTCTGGATTAAGTGTGGGGGAAAGCCATTGTAAAGCCAAGACAAAAGAGCTGCTTTAATTTCACATAGCTTGTATGGACTGTGGCAATGGTAGCCAGACCCCAGCATTTCCAAGCTGATAGTGGGAGCCAGTGATAAGATTGCAAGCACATTTTTAGTGTCTTCTGTAGCTTGTGGTTTCACAGGGTGTGTGTGAAAGCAACAACTGACACACTTCGTCATCATTGGCATGTGGATAGGACAGCGAGCAAGTGTGTGTGTGTGTGTGTGTATGTGTGTGCGTGTGTATGTGCATGTGTGTGTGTGCTAGTGTGTGTGTCACTGTGAGTGTAAGAGAGTGTGAAATCCAGCAGGCTTCCTAACAAATAAAATCAGGGATAAACAAGGCTTTGTGAAAGATGGACAAGGGTTCTGCGGCGTGTTTGTGTGTGTGTGTGTGTGTGTGTGTGTGTGTGTGTGGCAGTGAGCTAGGGAGAGAAACAGTTGGCATGATCCTGACCTAAATAGATGGGTTAGCGGGAAAGAAAGAGAGCTGTTGGGAGAGACTCGTCATGGTAGCATCTATCGAGAGGGTCGCTCGCCAACCCTGCCCTGCAAAACCATTTAGGCATTTGTATACATTTTCTATGTAGTGGTTCAATGTCACCATTTGTTGTTGCTGTTATTGTTGTAGTTGTTTTACTGTAGTGGCACACAGTTGTGCTGGTTATCCACTCTGTTGGCAAGCTACTGTAAGGAAATAATATCTGTCGCCATACATGCAAACGCCACCCTCCTTAAGTAATCTCTCATCTGAATTGCTTAAGACGTTACTATCTGCGGCTTTCGTTTGTTCACTCCAATGGACAGAGGCAGAGTATGGCGTGGGGGATGGGTGGTCCTCAGGGTGCTGTTGCCCTCAATCAGATACAGTAGCATCTGATGTGAGCCTTGCCCTCTAACGGGTTGATTGGTTTTATATCCTCTGAATGCAAAAGCAAAGGTTGATTGATGGCTGTATATCCCATCCTAAGGATTGATGTATTAATGCCATGTATCTAATTTTTGTCTGCAAATCAGTTAATGTCTTATCTTATGACTTCCTAATTGCATGATCAGAACTGAATTGCATGATGCAGATCTTGACAAAACATCATAGATCATAGATTTTCAGTCAAGTGAATTAACTCTTAACATCCGATGGAAAGCCCATGGCTCTGCACACACATACGCAGACATACATATATATTTAATATAGATTTTTTTTCTTGTTGCTCCAGGCAAGCATAAAGCCCCATAAATCTTTAATGATATTGTCAGGCGCTGTCAGTAGACCAGTGGATGGAACAATAGACAGGAAACCATTAACTCCGGGACCCTTCGCTGGAAGTCTCTGGCCTGTGTCAAGACACTGGGAGCAGGCGCAGGAGGGGAAGGCTTAGGTGCTGGAAGCAAAATCGGCTGCCAGGGAGGCAGCCACTGAGCCAGAAAATACCCCAGCTCATGCTGGGTTCATCTCAGCCACTGCCTCCCCAGAAAGTTCCTCCAGCATTAACTATGTGACGTGTAGCATTAGTGTACCAGGAGCTGGATTGTCTGGCTACAGATATGTGATTCACTCACGTTTCAGACAGTTCAATGTAGAAAACAGAACTCTATAAATTTGACGTCCAGTTGGTAGTTTGTCTAGACTTTTGTGTTATTAATTATTTATAAATCATTGAATTTAAGGCTCTTTTAAGTTTGCTGGTTATTTTTTTAATTGCTCAGGAAACCGTTTGAATGTTTATTTTACATAATTTCATGCAACATCTGAAAACAGATAGAGGAGTAATAATTTGTGTTCATCCAATTCTCAATAAAAATACCCCCCCCCCCACACACACACACACACAACAGAGAAAGAGAGACCACTACTACCACCAGTACCCTCTATTTTTCTGCCCTTTAAACTGTCCCATAAACTCCCCCTTTCCCTCTCTCCATCTCTTTCTCACCACCTCTATCTTTCCACTCACATATACAATAACAACAAAGGCAATCAAAGGAACTAATCCTCCATGCCTCAGAATACCAGTGAATGTGGAACAATGTGGAAGAGCACAAAAGACAAATGCTTTGGAACAATGAGAAACTGTGGGCTGCACTGATCCAAGTATTAGTCACGGAACGAATCCCGTTCATTATGCAGAGCATTTTTCACCGCTACTGACATACCCAGTCCAATCCATTTATCTCTTCTTTTTTCTTTTTTTGTTCTTTTTTTCTTCCCTGGAGATATTTCTCTTTCTCTGTTTGAAGTCAAAAGCACATTTCGTCTTCTCTATCAACACCGATCATAACAAGTTTGAACTACTTAGTTGCTCAAAAACACAGACTTTTTTCAGTGATATTTATACTTTTATGTAAATCTGTGTCGTTTTCGCATGTGATAATTCACTTTGACAAGCTCATTCAGAGGCCGTTGAATAAGTACCTGAGTTGACAGGTGGCACTGACAGCTGTTGAGGCTTTCTCCTCGACCTCTTCTTCAGCTGTCAGACGCTATTTAACCTGTTCTAACCACACAGCCAGACGCCACTGATAGATAGTTTCCCTCAGTTCCCCTCTCTATAGACTGTGTGCAGCCCTCAGCTTACTTTACTGGTTCATTTAGTGTTCACCTAGGCTGACTTTCCTCTGTCTCACAGGTGTCTGTATAAACTGTGGGGTTGATACTGTGGGAGGCCCTAAAACAGTCTTTGTTAAGTCTGTTTTCTTCCTCTAGCCGTCTGGCAAAATGAGTTAGTCAGATGTCGGTGGGAGAGTGTGACATCATTAGTTTTTACTGAAGTTAATCATAATGTTGCTTGCAGTGTCCACTTGTTTGAAATGTAATGCTGGCCATCACCTACGTATCTCTAAATTAGTGCCATGAAATTGATGTGGAAATTCTCTCAGTAACACAATCTGTTTAAATGTGCTATGAAACCCTGTTAATAAAATGTCTTAAAAAGTCTTTCCATACATGTGAGGAAAGAATTCTGGAAACCACACCAAGGTCGTCGTTGTCCAGAGAAGCAAGCTGCTAAGCTCTGTAGCTTTCATCATGTTTTAATGGGAGAGTTTGAAGTGTGCTGTGTTTTATACTTTACAAGCAATGTTTAATGTTTCATTTTTAAAGTTAATTGCTAAGCTTGTTGAAAGATAGGCTGTGCAAAATGGCTGAATAACAGTGGGTGTCCTGTATGTGCTATACTTATGTTTTTTTTTTTGTTTGTTGTTGTCTTCGGCAGTGATCAGACTTAATGACTATCAATGTCCTTACCCTACCTACATAAAATATGTATGCACAAAAACATACTTTCTCTCTCTCACACACACAGACACACACACAAACACACACACACACACACACACAGAGCTATTCCAGTCATATATTCCCACTCATTGTCTCGTTGTCAGACAGTGGCTCTTTTGTCTGCGCTCTGAGGTACAGACTGGGTCATTGTTTTCCTGCAGTGAGAGGGAGCAACCCCGCTGGGGAGAGGGAGTGGGAGCGACGGGAAGGGAAGGGGTCTGGGTGGGATGGGGTGGAATGGGCAGGGCTATGTCCTAGGAGTGGGATGAGAGTGGAAGGAGTGAGGGTAAAGGATGCTGGATGGAGGATGAGGCAGGCAGATAGGGATTAGAAGCCACCCGTGTGAAGAAGGTGCACTAGGCCTCTTAACAGGTGTGACATACATTCTGGCATCTATCAAATCTGTTTGCTTAGTTTTTGAAATTATTTTACAGTTTGACATTCAGCATGCTATAGGTTACTTTCAGAAAACAAGCTCTAAAACCTTGGATGAAATATGTGTACACAGAATGAAGCATAACAGAGGTACTAAAACGGGACCATATTCAACAGAAGAAATGTAAAAGACTCACTTCTGATTTATGTTAGGTTCATCACCACTATATCCCCTTCCCTCCCACTAAAATATAAAGTGACATAAAATTGCCCTTTAAAGTTGTAATTGAAAAAGAGATGAAAGTTTGTGAAAAATGTCCTTGTGGTGAACCAGATACTTTTTAAATAGAAGTGTTAAGATAAGTTAATAGATGTAATAACATTATTTTTAGTCTTTTAGCAACATCAGGGAATTTTTTTTACATTTTTTACATATGTCCAGTTAAGGACATGCCTTTTAGTCAGGGCTTGATTTTGCTACTGCAAAATACCCCAAATCCCAAGAGGCATCACCAAGATGGCCACTGATTGGGACCTTACTCGAAAGACTGTGGCTAAACTTCTTCTTGGTGGCAGTGGCCTGTAGTCAATGAGTTATATTTGAAGGCCAAGAACTTCTTGCAGTCAAGGTTTACCAGTTTTCCAAGACAATAGTGATATTAGTAGTAATAGTAAGAGTAGAATACCTCATTATGATGAAAGTGTATGTAGAGGCTTTTTTAAGTGTGAATCACCAAACTGATGTAACCAATTGATCCAGATCCAGATCTCAAGGCATGTAACATGTAAAGAGGTGAACAAGTCTCTTCCTGCTGGGCTTGACTGTGAGTGATGTGAACTTACTGTTCACCTCAATGAAGAAGGAAATTGCTCAACTGATGAGAAGTGTACTTTTTCTATTGCTGCATGCAAAATTTTTACAGATCTCAGCAGAAGGGTGCAAGGTCTGCATGAGCAGAAATTTGCCCTTGTATGTATACGGGTAGATATGGCTTATCATCACAAAATGTGGAATTGTAAGCAATTTAAACATCCATTAAATCTATTTAAATAGCATGCCCATCCCCATTTTCTGTCCGTCAACCCTTCTTTTCCATTTTGAAAAATGGTTTGGACGGACGCAAAGACATCTTAAAATATATGGCTCTCAAGCTGAGCTAAAGAGGCCCATTTAAATGTTTTAAATTCTTTCCTGAAACCATTTCACGTAGTTCTGCATTGAGCTCTGTGGCAACACAAGCGAAGGCTATTCATTCCAACGACTGACAAAGTGGCAAGCCTCCAGCCTTAAACAGACCAGTCAATGGAAAAATCCTTAGCAGATCCTTAGCATGAATTACAGGTTCGGACCCAGATTGCATTTCATAACAAATTGGCACAAAAATAGCAGATATGTCAAATCTCAAAAATGTGTTTTATCTGTCGGCAACAGCCTTTTTCAAGACTGTCTTTTTTAGGACTGTTTCACTCAGATTGGATTTCTTTC
This sequence comes from Limnothrissa miodon, assembly GCA_017657215.1. Lineage (NCBI taxonomy): Eukaryota > Metazoa > Chordata > Actinopteri > Clupeiformes > Clupeidae > Limnothrissa > Limnothrissa miodon. The sequence goes on along the minus strand of JAGFZM010000037.1, from coordinate 472,133 downwards.
TTTGTCAGAATATACTGCAGCACTAACCATATAAAAAGCGACAAATGAAGCAAATCGAAAAAGCAAACCAGTGTTCCAAACACTGTACTCAACAACTGTGTTTGTGTCCCCTTGCAGATTATGGGCTCTCTGGTCCTGGCTGTGGGGCTGTGGTTGAGGCTGGACCCAGAGGTGATCTCACTGCTCAGTGAGGAAGGAGCCCCAGACACCTTCTTCATTGGTGAGTAGTGGACCAGAGCAGCAACACTGTCTGGAATCGACGTGTTGCCACGGATGCATTGGGCTTCATCCACCAACTGTTCTTATAAACAGTTTCCATGATCTTGCATTCACATGTGCTTTCTTATAATTTTTATTGTTCATAAGCAAAAAGAAACTCTCAACACTTAATCCAAAATTTTTACTTTTGAGCAGTGACTTGTTTGAGCAGCAACTTAAAAAGTGAAAAGTAACTGTTGAATTGACATCAACAGATGTACAATATTGCTGGACATTAACCAGTCTTTCAAATGGAAAATTCTTTGGCAGATAGTAGACCCACTGTCTTAGTTGTCATTCGAAATATCTGTAAAGACATAGGTTATTAGTTATTCATATCTACTGTAATACATATGTTGTGGTATGTGGTTCAAATGCATCCCTTATGGTCCATGAATAACATAAGTAAATATGTTCCCTTGTTTTTTTTTTGTTTTGTTTTTTTCTAAAACTCTCATTCTGTCACACCTAAATTTCCATGACCCACAGACCACATGTCTCTCATTAAGCTGCATGAAACTAGCTGTTTCTGCGAAAAAGAGAAGAGGAGGAGGTTAAGAGAGAAAAATATCAAGCAACAAGCGATCCCCAGAACAACATTTTTTTTCTCCCTCTGTGGGCCTGGATGGCGCAGTGGAAACCTTCCCACCCGGCGGCTCAGAGGCGTTCTGTGTGGGTTCCGTTCCATCCTCTTGGGTTGCCATCAGGCGCGGGGTTTGCCGTGCTGAAGCACACTGCAGACGTGACCCCGTCTTGCCTCTGGCGTCTTTGTGGCATTTAGAAAAACAGGAAGCTTGGGGGTCCGTGGATATAAATACACGTAATGTGTGTGTGTGTGTGTGTGTGTGTTTGTGTGAGTTTATGCGTGTATGTATGTGTGTAGGTTGAGGAGGGGAGGGTGTTTGTGCTGCCTATGGCACAGGGATGAGGATGAAACGGCAAACCTGTGTGGCTCCTTTCCTGCCACTAGATCCCCCACCTTGCCCAGCCCAACCCAGCCCAACTTGAACTCAAAGAGACAGATGGTCCTGTGCAGAATTAGAGCACAGACAGTGCAAAAAAGTACCCAGCACTGCAATTGCTACATCATTTAAAAAGCATACTAGATAGGAGTAGATAGATTGCTTGGCTTTTTGTTTCCTTCGTCTTCACTAAGTGTCAAACTTAGATGTAAGAGCGTTTTTTGAGTCCTCCGATTTAGGTTGATGACACACAGAGTTGATGTCATCCTAGACCGAGGGTGGAAAGTGGGGGCTAAAGAAAGGAAACTGTGAACATCCTTTGATCTCCTCGCAGGCATGCTGAAAAGACGCATGGCTTTCGCCTCACAACAGCTGTGCTGTAGGCCTACACCCCATAGTAGAGACTGCAGCAGTAGTGGTTAAGGGAATGCAATGGCATGCATTGGATTTAAAATATAACTGCGCCAACGGTAGCAATCTACACTTTCCCAAAGGCAGGCACCCTCTGCATATCTCACACTTCCTCCGAGCCTGTCAACGCTGGGGCCTACAACATGGCACGGCGTGCCAGGGGGCTTGCGTCATCCTTCCGCTCCAGAGGGTGAGGTGCTGATCCCTCAGCCTGAGATTGACCTTGACTCAAGTACATATGCCATTAAGGGAGCCATTAGGTTAGCTGGATTGTATCCAGCTTTGTTGACTTGCCTGTTTGGTTCAGGTTTGCCTCTTTTGTCATGTTGAAGAAAATATATGCCGTAGTTGCCAAATTCTTGCCATTCTGTTCGAGACGAGAGAGAGAGAGAGAGAGAGAGAGTTGTGTTTGTGTATAATTGTGTATTTTTTAGTATATATGGACTGGAGAGGGGTCTGACACTCACTTCACCTACACATGACAGCAGCACACTCAGACAAAACAACAGAGTCAGAGATCAACGGTAGAGTACCCTCTCCAAGGTCACCATGACGACCATATAAATATTGTCTGTCCGTGGCTGACAGGGTTACTGGAGCAAGGATGAGACAAGATGGCCTCGCAACCCCTCGTTTGTTTTGGTTTCTCTAGTGGTTCAGTCAGCCAAACAAAATATCACTGCTTTTTTTGTGAAATCAGTCTGCAGACTGTTGGCAAGAATGGTCCATGAGTGCATGGAATGGATACTGTGTAGTGTTATAACTATTCATCCGTAAACAGTAACACTAAAACCTTGAAAGGTAATGTCCCTATTTTACTTTAGGAATCCTAAATCCTAACACATCTATGCTTTAGGTAAAAAATAGGCTCAAGTAGCTGTGAACAAGATTGAATGAAGACGTTCTCATTTCTGACACTGGATCCCACAGTTGTATAATGACTGTGACGTGAAACCCTTTTTTTAAAGGGTCACCAAAAGTTTAAGAGGCCTCTTCGCCCTCAGGGTCATTGTGCTTCTTTTCTACACGTAAGAGAAATAAGAGAAAATGCAAAATTTGCACAGAAAAAAATATATCTTGTATTCCTATAAAGTGTTAAAATTATTCTCTTCTAAACCTTTCTTCTAAAAATATTACATTTGCTTGGGACCACAAGTGCAGAGAGGCCACATTTTGTGCTGTCAAGGTAATTGAGATTGAAATTGAAGCCTTTAGAGTGTATAATACTAGACATTTGTGGTCAATGGAATATACCAGTATATAATTTCTCTTTCATGCTTAGTCTATCGTTGTTCATGTTTAACCTTCTCTGATTGCACTGCTAAGGGATGGATTAAATCACAATTTTAATTCAAATACTCATGTTCTTTTGAGAAAATAGGGGTGTAGCAAGATCATAAAACCAGTCAATGTAGTTGGAGGAAAACAGGCAAGCCTCCGTGGACCACTGCACTCCCCTCAAACACACACCCCCACATGCGCCCCAGTCCGACACTAAGATTCCCCCATGGGCCCTGGCTCTGTTTCCAGCCTTTGCAGTACAACAGCACCACCAGACCCCCTGGTGGCCTTATTACACCTGGGTAACAAGAGATGCTGCAACTACCAGCCCCCAACCCTTCCAGCTCCTCTAACACACACACACACACACACACACAAACACACACGCACAAATGCACACACACACTCGCAGAAAGAGACACATACACCAATGAGTCTGCTCACGTCAGTAGCCAATGGGATTGCCTGGATTATTTCAGGTTATCCATGGTTGCCATGTGCTTGTTGCTATGTTCTGGTAGTCTATGTGCCACCCCCTCCTCCACACACACACACACACACACACACCAACCCCTTTGCCCCACCCAGATCTCCCAAAGGTAATGAAGAGGATAATGAGGAAATTGGGGACCAGGCTTTTTGACATCATCCTGTGACCTCGTCGCTCCCTGGCAGATGTTTCCATGTCTTATCACATTTTCATCTTTTGTTTAAGTCCCACAGAGAGAAACCAGTGAGAACATGCTGCCTCCTGCTGGAGTCTCTAAGCACTGCACTGGGCAGACAGTTCAAGAGTGACTATATCACATCAGTAATTGTTGAATGGTGACTGTGTTGTTTACTTCCAGGGGTCTACATCCTGATTGCTGCTGGAGGACTGGTGATGCTTGTGGGCTTTTTTGGGTGCTGTGGAGCTGTTAGAGAATCTCAGTGTCTTCTGGGTTTGGTAAGTCAAACTCAGAGAATTGGAGCTTCATTGTTGAAGAATTTGTGAGTAGTGTCAAATGTGGCAAATTATTTATTTAATATAATATATAAATTATTTTTGAGTGATTTTCTATCTCTCTCCAGTTTTTTGCCTCTCTCCTGATCATCTTTGGAGCTGAGGTGGCTGCTGGAGTGTTTGGATTCTTGAACAAAGACAAGGTAAATGTGCAGACTCTTCAGAATACATGTACTGCCCCTAGGGCACAGGTGATTTGTTTGTAATGATTTTTTATAAAGCCTAAGATTTTTTATTTTGTAGATCATTGAGGACATCCAGAATTACTACAGCACCTCCATCAAAGAAAACTACAACAGCACAATGACCCAAAGCTACAAAAAAGTTGTAAGTAATTTATCCTTTTATCTTTTTCTTTCTATGTTTATGTACTCAATCTATTATTTCTTGTAGGGAGAGTTAAAGCAGGGCTAAGCAACGTTCTGTTTTTTTCTCTCACAAGCTCCCTCTAAAGACCGCTATATTGCATTGTATTGCACTGCATTCTATTGGAGGCGGACCGCTGCTGTTGAACATAGCAAATGCTCTATCTACCATTGTAGGCCACAGTGGCGCATTCTACACTGTTCGTTCGCCGTGTAATTACTCATGTTAGCATCCTAAACAGTATGAAACGGATTAAGTAACTGAAAAATGTTGCTTAGTGGGCCTTAAAATATTTATAGTTAAAATATTTATAAACCTAACTCAACAAACTTGAGATGTTTGTCAAATACAAATACAAACCCAATTACTAACAGTTGGGATGTTTGTCAAATGTCAATAAAAGCAATGTCTGTTTTTCCAAACATGCAAGGCATAAATTTGATTAATGCAAAGACATCATGTAAACTGCACAAACTGGAAAAAATCATTTTGAGGGGAGTATAACTGTTCCATGCATCAAACACTTTAGATGCCTCAAATGCCTTGCACAATGTTTAAAATAACACAAGGAGGAATATTTCAAAACTAATTGTACTGAATGCTAAAATGCTGAAAATATCAAAAAGTTAATAGGTTAACGTAATTGACTGTGAAGTTTGTCTTTACATTTGTGCATTGTGGGAGTCGAATCAGTAGAACCAGTAGAATCCAAATAATACAGCGTCCACTTTAAGGATCATTCTAAATTTATATCTGTTTAGGTGGCTGAAACTATGTTCACATGTAAACGGCAGGCTTAAGAATCATAGCAATGTTGTCAATATTGTCATTGTCAATGGTGTCGTTCTTTGCCCAAATGACTCCACACAAAAAGGCAGGATAGTACTAGTGATCCTTTACCAACAGGGGGCTCCCAAAGACCAGAAACAGCATTATTGTTGTTTGGTGTCGTAGTATTTATTTGTTTAGGCCATCCAAAATAACTTGAGGAGCCACTCAATAGGTATTGAGCCTAGAAGAATCTCAGGTGTGCGTCTCCTAAAGCAGGTCACCCCAAACAGCTAAGTTAATGACCAGCCAACTGACAATAGCCATCTCCACAGAACCTCCAGTGCCATTAGACAGTGTTGAAAGATGCCATTGTGCTACCAAAGTAGCTGTGCAAGTGCAGCAAAATTCCTGCCTTTAGGTTAGACATTATATGATTTACCATTATTTTTATTTGTTCATCAAGTTGAAGTGCAAATGAAGTGTTCATTTCAGTTGAATGGGCATTCTGTATGTACTGTACTGTGTGGATAAGTGTTTCGATTTCTTTATTAGTGTCGTTATTGTAGTTGATTATATATATCAGTCCAGTGCAATGTTAGGTTTTGTTCATTCATACTAAGAAAAGGTCAAATAGTGCAAATCAAATTATAACGGCTAATGATAAAACCATGAGTCTGATTTTAAAGTCATTGTCCATTTGTCAATGTTCTCATTTCAGTTATCTAACTTTTCTTTCTGTAGCTGAAATGCTGTGGCACCCAAAGCTCTCCGTGTTCAGACAGCACTGAACAAACTATGGTATGTCCTGCTTGACACATACGTCTCTTCAGTCTCCATCATATCTACATATCTAATCCATTGTGCCTTTCTTTGTTTTCTCATGTCTTTCTTTCACTTCAGACCTGTGACTTAGCCATCAATGAGTTTTTTAACAGCAAACTCTTCATTGTGGGCTATGTTGGAATAGGAATCGCTGGTGTCATGGTAAGCAGCTAATTGCCTCCCTCCTTTTTTGTAGACGAAAGCATCCAAACACTAAACCACTGTGAAGTTAAAAAGGCTTCTGAATGCAACCCTAAAACCAGATTTTCACAGACCTTGTTACTCTGATTTACAACTTACAGTCAGCTCCTTTTTAGTGTTCATAAATCTCAACACTAAATGTCCCCCTGTCCACTAACAGTGTTTAATCATTAACTCCTACAGATTATTGGCATGATCTTCAGTATGGTTCTGTGCTGTGCAATACGGAACAGCAGAGAGGTGATATAAACCACAAACACCATCGCACACCACTCCACCCCACCCCACCCCACCCAGTCCCTAAACCTCTGAGTCTGCCCTCTACTCGTGTCGGAGGATCACAGGAGCATTGGCACAGAGCCCACCAGCATGAAAGATCCCCACTGGCCATAAGAGGAACATGTGCCGTCCTTTTTCTAAAATCTTAAGATAAAAAAAAAGTAGGTCTTGCTTTAGATGGCTCAAAGCCACACGCACCTTTTACCACACATTTGGACTGGTTTAGAGCATGGGACTCTTTTTTTTTTACTATTTTTTTGGTTTTATTTTTTGACTGGTTGTTTTTGGTTACTATTATTATATTGATGTAATGTCTTACTTATAGACATTTATTTGTATTGAAATACACCACTCTTTTTAGTCGCTAAGAATACCCACATATCTACACCTACTGCTTACAATTGTTGAAAGAACACTGATTATGTTTTGTCCTCATCCTAATCAACTATTGATGGTGTTATAGCATGCCAGTCATCAGAGTTAGACATCAATTCTCCTCTATTTCTGGAGCCTTTCACTTGGCCTCAGATTTCAGTTTAAAAATATTATGTAATGTAAAACCATGAAGTATCTTAGGTCCCAAGGAGAAATCTGATTGGTTGAAAGAGGAGTGGTTCTCAGCAGAGACATACACACAGCTGTACTGTACATACGTGAGAAGAGGTAGACGCATGCTATGTAGCTGCCCCATACCAACAACACACACTTTGTTTATGTACATAGTCACAAGGTCAAATTTCAAGAACATGCCATGTAAAATCCTCCAACCTAGAAGCACTGTGTACCCCCACCGTCACCCCCAACCCTTCCCCAACTCATCCTATAGTCAAGCCATAGGGAGCGTGTGTGGAGCGTTTGTGACCATTACTCCTGGTCACTGTGAACAAACAGCATTGATTCTTCCCTTTGAATTTACCATCCAGCCCAATGTCACCAAACTACACCTTGCAAGCAAAATGCATAATCCGTTTTGCATAAGGCTTTATCATTTCAACCTTTGGTCCATTTGTATGGTTATAATGGTATGTTCTGATATACATGGGACCAGGATACTGCGTCCTGCATGTGTTATTTTACATATGAATGGGTATAACATTGCCCAGGTTGGGTATGGTAAATGCACTGTGTTTGTCAATTTCTCTTTATGTGACAGTCATCATTTATCCAGACTGTGTGCCTCTGAATCTACATACCATAGCCGAATTAGCTGTAGCCCTCTTACTCAAATGGCACATCTGTCTGTGCCTTTTCCGCTAACTTAGGAACAGTCCCTATTTCCAGTTCATCCCTAAACTGTTTTTACTTAAAAAAAAAGACATGGTGGTCTTTTTTGTCATGTTTGTATAGAACTGTTTTTTTGTGATTGTTGCTCTTTGTTGCTTATGTGTGCAGCTAGTAGTTAATGAGCTATGTGAAACAGTAGTTGCAGCTTAAGGCCAGTCTGAAGTAAATAGTGTTGGATAGGCCATTAATACTCAAGGACATTGTCCTTTTAAAAATGTGCCTTTTGTTTTTCTAAAAGCAGTCATTATTTCTTGTTAAATTACTCCACTTTGCTCATTCATATTTCATACTGGTTACTTAGTGAGAAAGGTCATTTGGGCTCGTGGAAACACGGAGGGATCAAGGTGAACAGTGAGCGAGATTATGCCAAAAGATGTGGCTAAAGGTTTCAATTGCGTCCCATCAACTTGATGTTTGCGTTAGAATTCCACCTACACGCTATTTGCATTAGAAATAAATGGCTGAGGATATGTTTGCTTACAAGTCTCTCTGATAGGACTGCTTAGAGTCTGTAGGATAAGTTGTACTAAAGTAGCAATCATACCTCCAGTCAAAGGTAGTGGTTTGAATATGAAGTAATTACCATGATAATTTGTGGACATGATGTTTTCCTACGTATTTCCTAGGTGTTTTTGCTGTAAAGCTTTCATATACTAGAAAGCTAGATGACTGGAGATGTTGTTTAGCATGCAGAAGCTGGTGAAGCTAAGAAAGTAAAATATCTTGAAACAAAGGCTTGTGGTCATGAACCAGCGGATTTCCTGTTGATTCCTTTACACTGTGCTTGCAAGAACATAAATGAAGAGATTTTTTGTACTGTAAACTTAAAGCTGTTGTAGGTATTTTTTGTTATATCTTTTTTCTATGTGTTAATTTATTTGAAGAGTTCAAATGGCAATTACACTTCTCAGGAAGATCAGTGTACAAGAACCAATATATTCTTTTGGAAATTTTGAGTGTTGTGTGGTTGAATTATTATAAAGTACTTATTGAATGCATGATCTTCACAATGCTCGAAATATAGCTGCACGGAGGTGTGGTTACAGTCACATGTACTGTTAATCAGCTATAATCATGGGTTGAGTATATGGCTTTTAACTGGAGATGTTTTAAAACCTGTATGACAAAATACTTTATGGGTGTGTTGCACATGCCTGTAGTTATAAGTGTGTGAGACCACTAGCTATGTAAAATAGTCATTGGCATCAGTACCTGTGAGAGTCTGTCAGGCTGGTCTCAAACTTTAAACTGGAAGTGTCCACTTTCATGAAAGAGACACCAGCCAACTATATCATTGATACTCCACTAGTCTAATTTTAACATCCTACTCTAATGTATGAGAAGAATCTTTTAAGTCACTATTCTAGTTCCAAGGTTAGGTGCAATAGTGCCCTTTTTAAGAACAGATTTGATCATTATTCATAAACAGGAAGAGAAATAATTCTGGCAAGGTTTGGACCCTTTGACCAGTGCATTAATTCTGGGGATTGAGGCATTGTGTGAGTCATAGGAACTGACATGGCAGCATACTTGGGGATCACCCCCTCGGCTTCAGCATGCCACATGGGTCTCATCTCTCCCTGCGGGAAGTGTAAGGGTGAGCTGAGAAAGAGCTGGCGAGGCAGGAGAGGCCCATAAGTGGGGAGCTGCCAAGGGTTTACCTTTCACGCCCACTGCACCGTGGACACTTTTATACTGTCATAGACCCATCATCTGTGGAGCGCCTAAAGGCCTACACACCAGGCCAGAAATATAGGGTAATAGACCAGTAATAGGGAAATGCAGTTTCTTTCTCGATTCTCTTGTGTACAGAAAATATTCCTAATAATTGTCATTCTCTGAAATAATTGTCATTCTCCAAATTTCAATCTCTAACAGCCTGTCCAATAACATAAACAGCTGTTATCCTAATAACATAAAAGCCTTAAATTGTCACCATAGTCTGTCAAAATGTCTGTCGTCCTTGAATGTGTGTGTTTATGTGCACATGTGTGTTGGTGTGTGCGTGTGTCATTACTTATAAACACATACAGTACAAACAAGTATCACAGAGAGTGCCTTTTTATTCTCTCCACATGTATATAAATTTCATGTACAATACAGGTGAACATATCCACATATTCCCTTAAATGTATCCAAATCCTTCTGGACAAATCATGTTACTTAATGACATATCTGATGCCATTACTCAACTGAAGCTGCATTCACTCTTTACATAAGAGTAAGTGTCTATAAAGTCAGCTGAGGGTTCTATTTATAAATGTACTGTGTGTATAAAATATTACCTTCCACCTTAACATGTACTGTTCATCTTACATAAGATGAGGTGAAATGTCAATATTTCCTTTCATAAGGCTGAATTCTAATTTATAAACACTGAATAAAAATATTCATTTCTTAAATATAAAATTTACTTACGATATACCACATAGCCACTGAAATGCCTAAAATCTTCAAATCTCCAAAGAAAGACTTGGTCTTGTCCAGGAAGATCAAGAAGACATTGCCCAATTTCACTCCTGGTTTGTTTCCAGCATTAAAGCTGATCCCAATTTGATCTGAGAGTCTCGGTCCTTAGAACTTGTTTCCTGGCAACTTGAGAGATGGACAGGGACCAGCTGAAACTTCACTGCAGTGTTTTAAACAAATACTGCACAGCACAGAGACTCTACTTTGATCATACACATACAATTTGGCATGATGGTGTCAAAATATTTTTAAATACATAAAACTGTTAATTCATTTATACAATAGTAACACTTGAATTGTTCTTGCTTTTAAAATGTTCAGTCTGGTTGAAAAGGGTCACTGGTAGGAAGTAATTGTAAATATTTTGAGATGTGGCTATGTACAGAGAAATCATATTACATCTGTGATATGACTATGATAAAATGAGATGGTGATTTTCCATCCCTCACTGAGGGAACATTCTGGTGCAGTTACCACATCTAACATACAGTAATGCTGGAGAAGCACTGAGGCCACAGCACATAAGTCATAATTAGTATTATAATTATTGTACATTTACAAAAACATTTACAGGAAAACAAGTTAGAGTTCAATCAATGAATTGTTCATTGTCGATGTGCACTGTTGTCTCCAAGCTGCCAAATAAATCACTTGGTTTTGAATATGTTCCAGTCACAGGAGTGACAAAACCAACTCTCCCACTGGGTCCAGTAGAGTGAATGGAGATGGAGCTGAGGAAAGATGCTACATTGCTACACCTCTCCCACCAGAGCTCTAACATGTTAAGACTTGCCTTATAGCTGCCTTGGTCAGTTGACAATTTCCCACTAAAACCAATATTTTTCAAGTGGTAGTCTACGAAGTGTAGAGGTTAAAAGGACTTTGGCCCAAGACGAATTCTCCAACGCCAATGAAGTACACGACTTGTACAATGCCGAAGAGTGGCGCGATGATTAGCGCTCTGCAGCTAGCGCCCTTCAGGAAGGCGGCTGGACCCTCCTTCTGCATGATTTTACTGCAGAACAAAAGTTTGAAACAGCTTTGGTATGTCAAAAGGACAAACTTCATTCCACTCTAGAATATCTATGTCTGAATTTAGTTTCTTCCATATTTTTGGCCTGCAGCAGAAATCATCGCTTACCTGACACAGTCCACCACTCCAGTGTAGGTCTCCTCAGATGAGCTCTTCTTCAAAGATTGCAGTCTGGTCTTAATGACTGACAAGGGAACGCAGTTCATTAAGTATCACCCACTGGATAATTTAGTTGTATGCTGTGTTCTTTCAGTGATTAATTATGAAAATGACTCACCGTCACAGGGGTTTACAGCCACAGCTGCAGTACAACCTGCTGCACAGCCAGAGAGGAAGGACCAGTAAAACGGAGCATTTTCCATCTCTGAGGGCTGTCCGAGTCGATTCAGGTGGGCAAAGAGGGGAAAGTAGACCACAGAGAAGGGGATGTCTCTGCAGAAAATAAAACACATAAATAAAACACTTGAGAATTATGAATCCTCCTCTGCTGCAAAGACTTAACATTATTGTAAATTGACAGCAAGACTTTGATTATGGTGTCAGGCTCACCTCATGAGTGTTGCTCCCAGGCCTGTGTAAAGGCCCTGAATGCCCCGTGTGCGGAGCAGCTCCTGAGTGATCTGTGTGGCAGAGACCCTGAGCATTGGTGCCGGGCCTCCACTGTAGGAGCAGCTGAGCAAAGCGTTACCAGCACTCAGCTTTATTGCAGGGAGAACCGTCACCATCCTCTGTTGTGCGGCTGAAAAAAAAAACAGACCATCCCAATTTAAAGCACAAATGCAGGCTTTCACACATATTTACCAATAGATCTGGATGGTTTTGCATCTGAATACATTGTGTACATGTGTCACAACGCATGTACACAATGCATTATTTCGCTCACTGAGTCTGCCTGCATCCTGGAGTTGAATTTTCAGCATCTCCATGGGAGTGGTAATAACCACTTGACACATCCCTGCACCACACCCAGCCAACATCTCCTTGAATACAGTAAGCTTGGACCTGCAACATTGAAATTGACCTTAACATTTCTTGTTTGTATATGACTGTATTTGACTGCACAGGTTTTATGTATTCAGAAGGTAGGTTGAAAAAGAAAGGATTGGAGGGGGGCAGCTGCGTTCTTACCCATCCTGACTAAGCTTGTGGCGGAAGAAATCATTAGCTGCAAGTTTGATCGCCTTCTCAGGTGTGACCAAGGTGAGGTTGACTGCTGCACCTAAACGTTTAGAATTATAGTAATCTATGTGTATGGCTGACAAACTTTAATGTGTAAAATGCATTTCCACAGCAGACTGTACAATATAAATAAAATAGGCCTACAACATTGAAAAACATTTTTCACAGACAGAGAAAATGGCTGAGCATACCTCTGTACATTCCAAAGTATCCCTCCGACCTGACCGTCTTGATGAGACAATCCATCCTGGTGAATCCAAACAAACACAGAACATATAAACATGCATCGAACAAGCAACAAGTTGTGGTGACTTTACATAATAGTAGGCTATAAATGCAGCTTTGATGCATTTGTCTCTCATACTTTTCTTTTATGGCTATCACTACCTAAACATGGCAAGTGCCATGTCAAAATGTCTTGTCATTAACAGAAGTTGTTTACAGGCCACCGATGCCCTTGCTATTATGCCAAACTTGCCCCTTATTCAATTTTGAGCCGGGTTTTAGCTCTATTCAGATGATTTCACGCATCTTTACGCAATACACATGGCACAGAAGATGAAAAAGAATAAAATTCATGCATTTTCATCAGTATACCCACATATTTATTGAAATTGATACATTATAGCAGTATTTCACTATGATGATTGTTATCCAGCCAGATTCCAAACAATCATTTCTATGCAAATATTCCCAAAAGATTCTTACATTATATCTACTTAAGGTGAGGTGTATTATATGGTATGGTATAAATTTAATTGCAATTGGATTTGTTTTTCCTTGATATAAAGCCTAGTGTATGCATTGAAATAGGTTAATAAAAAAGTAAAGAAAAATAGTAACTACCAGGAACTAATTACTTTTATACATCAGTGATAACTGAGTTACTAACAGAGCTTCATTTTAGGAGAAGTAACTTGTAACTAACTAATTACATTTTAAAACCTGCCCAACACTGGATGTCACCTGACTTGTCAACACAAGCACAGAGTCTCAGTCTGTTGCATCAGCCACACAGTTCCCTAAGGGGAGTGTACAGTGAAGAGAGAATTCTGCTCTTACATGTTCCTGTAGACCTGCTGGCCGCTCCTCTGATTCTGGAGCCTGGTCTTTGCCAAGTCAATAGGAAACACACAGGTCACCCCAACCATACCAGCAACTCCACCATTGATAAGTTTGGCGGGCAGGCTATCAAAACAATAACGACAAAATCAGACTCACTGCTGTCATATGTGCCAAATGCACCAAAGCAACGGTAAAAAGTTTTACAAACGGTGTGTACATACAACAAATGCATGCAATAACAGATAAGGCATGTTGGAAAGGATTGTAATTGACATGACCTAATCCTGCAATATGTAGAAAACAATAATCATTTTTATAAGCAACAGTTTACAGAATAAAGCATAAATAAATGCTCTTAAAGCATTGCATCATTTCAGCATGCATATTGCAGAAGTTTAAAGAAAACCACATGTATCAGAGAAAGTTAACACATCTATAATTTAACTATTTCAGACATACCTGATTTGCTGTTGAGACATTGTAATGCTCTTTGTGTAGACTACAGCCGAGCTGCTGGCTTTGGTCAGAGATTCTGAGGTAGTGGAATAAGACGGAAGCACAGGGCGTCACTGAGCCCCACATTTCAGTTTGCTTTTATACGGTTGAAGACAACCCTGCACCTTGACTCCACCCACCTGCCCTCTGGCATTACTGACATAGTCGCATAGCCATGCACCAGCAAGACTAACACACCAGTCCGGATCCACTTACAGAGAATTCACACACACACACAAACAAACACACACACATACACACACACACACACACACACACAGCCTCACATTCTGTGCCCCAAAAGATAAGAGAAAAGTAATATGATTGGGAATGTTTAACAATACATTACATAGTACATACACACCACTCTCTCTCTCTCTTTTTTAATACATAAATTAAATCTAAATGTACATTTTTTCTTTAGTTTAGATTATTTTTAATTTCGATTAATCACGATTAAATGTCACGATTAATCTACATTAATCACATTTAATTTTGCATTAGCAAACAGACTCAAGAAAAATGGGAAAAGATATGCGCTTAGCATGTTGATTTAACATCCTGAAGATTGATGACAACAAATCACCTCACTCTAAACATATATTCAAATTAATGTGGCTTCTTATTTACAATATTGCCTGCAACTGACAACAGTCTTTCACATGGAACAGTGGTTGCAGGAGTGGCAAGATATTTCCAACCCATCAGTGCAAACACTCCGTGAGAGCTTTTTGTCGCAAGCTGTGGGTCGCGTTAACCAGAGTACTAGCAGCATTGCTGACAAACGTATGCTTCGCGTTAATGTGATATTTTAGCCTCGCCAGCCTCGCCCTGGTCTTTCATTTCATTTCGTACAGAGGGTCTGGGACCGCTGCATTGACAATCGTTCTCTCCAGGACAGCATTCTGCCTACCCAATCAGTGAAAAGTGGGAGTGTTATAGTGAGCGGTGACATCGGTTTTGTGTGTTACGTTGTCTGGCAGCGCATTGTGCACAATAACAATGGCGGCAGCGAACGTAGTACAGGAGGCTATTCAGTCCGCTGAGGGAACACTTTGGAACATACAGGAACTGAAGTCTGAACAAGAACAATGTTTATTTAATTTTATCTGCGGAAAAGCTACAGCAGCTAAGCATGCTTTGTTAGAACGTATACTTTACATGAACATACTTCACAATGTCTCAATTAAGAGCATATAGTCATAAATATAGTTTGACAATTCTTTGGAACTACTACTGAGAACTACTGAGAACTGATTAATTTTATACATCAGTGATTACTGAGTTACTAACAGAGCTTCATTTTAGGAGAAGTAACTTGTAACTAATTACAATTTTAAACTTGCCCAACACTGGATGTCACCTGACTTGTCAACACAAGCACAGAGTCTCAGTCTGTTGCATCAGCCACACAGTTCCCTATTGTCAATGCAGACCCTCTGTACGAAAAGAAAAGTAAATACAGGGCGGGGCTGGCAAGGGCGAGGCTAGTGATATTTTCAGCTTCAAGTGTTTTGGTGAAAAGAATTTCCTTTCTAATTGAATTGAATTAATATAGACATTGCAGGGATTTTGAGTCATTCTGCACTGCAGATGGGTTAATTGCGTTAAAATTTTTAATCAGATTAATCATGATGGTAGATTAATCCACGTTAATTTTGACATCCCTAGTATTACATTTTAGATTATATTACATTGATATTAGATTTTCATACACTGAGAAAAAGGATATTATTCCAAATTTCATGATTACAGAATAGGAAGAAATGGCTGTCAACATCAGGTGTTGCATTATACATTGTCATTTTTTATATGCAGAAAGACTGTTGGCTGTTGCCAAACAGTGCATTAACTGACAGACTCAACTGAAAATTAAGCTGACTGATTCAATTTCAGATGCTGATTGAAATGCCAAAATTGCACATATATACATTTCGTGTTCATGAGAACTATAATGTATTTGCAATATAACAGACATGAAGCAAAGAGCAAATCAATGATCTTAAACTATATTCTTACTTTTCTTTTACTTTCATTATTATAATGCAACAATGCACTGTACTTTCTATTTATTATATTGACAGCCAAAAAAATAAATAAAAAGGCTGGATCCTGTTAGTCATGGTTCAAACTACACCGCCATTTATTTAAATGTAAGGGTAACACAACACAAAAAAGAGCAAACGCTGTCTAGGAGCCATGTTATGTCAGGTAAGCCATTTGTACACATATTGACACAATGAAATGAATACTCTGGGAGATTAAAAGATCCCCTTCTGGAACCTGTTACTGATGCCGCTGAGGTTGTGCTTGGGTCAAGCAGATCACAAGCGCTTTGAGCAGCGTTTAGTGCGTCTCTTGACCACGTGGACACACTCCATTTTTTTGGTGTTGCATCTGGCACAGTGGCATTGCCGGGCTGCTGGGTAGAAGAACAGAGGGTCAGTACCTGCTGGACATCCGGGCATCTTTGCCACAAGGTACTCCACAGAGCGGTGCAGGCAGCCTCGCTGGATCAAGAAATGTTTCCCCACAGACCCACTCAGGTTGGTGTCCTGGATCAAAAGTATAAAGTAACGTGCAGATGAGTCTCTGTTCATTACTGTAAGCCATCAATGATCTCAATGATCTATTAACTGAAAAGCACAGATACTGTAAATTTAAACACTCCATGTTTAAAGGAGGGATAGTTAAGGTGCTTTTCTTTTGAGAAGCCATTTTTGTCATATTCTTTACATCACAATCACAGTTACAGGAATGCATAGCAGCTAAGTAAACATATTTTACTACAGCAGCTAAGCATGCTTTGTTAGAATGTATACTTTACATGAACATACGTCACTATGTCTCAAATAAGAGCATATAGTCACAAATATTGTTTGACAATTCTTTGGAAGTCAAACAATAAATTTGCTTTAAATACTATTGATATGGGTGTTTAAAGCTTATTTTATCAGGCTTATTTTTGAGAGTTGTTGTGCGTACAGGTCTCCTTGCTTTGAGTAAAACTTTAAAACACGGGGGAATATTTCAACGCAAATATACTAATATACATTTTGAAATTACTGAATTGTTTACTAAAGTTGTTCCTCTACAGTAGTCAAGTTTTCAACATACCTGGGTGTGACAAAGACCACTGCAAATGGTGGTGTTGACAGCCATGCAATGTCCACAGTCAGGCATGTTCACAAAAAGGGTGGTGTTAGTTAGAAAACACCTACACCCCATGGCCACTCCAATTTGTAGAAGGAAGAATGAGCTTGTTGACAATGACAAGCCCATCCTCTGCATTTTAGGGCAAAATGCCGATGTAATGCAGATGCTAAACCAAACTGACAATATGTGATCACATGAGATGAACCTTCTTAAGTCTTAAAAGACAAAGTACTGTCCTATGATGTCTAACATTTGCATGCACACTGATTCTTGGCTTAAAAAAAAACCTCCAGTGTGTCCTGAGGTGTGTTTGTCCTTGGCTTCCTCCTATTGGCGATGCTCAGATCCGATGCACACTATTCCTCTTATACTCTCACTAATCCTTTACTGAGCCTGCGCCTTTTCTCACCTCCCCCTCAGAGCAGACACAGGTCCTCTGAGTTTGATGGAACATGGGCCACGAGAACAGATAGTTTGAAAATAGACTTTCAGGACTCAAAGATCTAATAACACCCTGCAATTGACAACTGGGTGGCAAAGATTAGACCTGGAGGAGTATACAGTGTATCCAGGAAAATACTGAGCAGCGTAGGCATTGACCAAACCATGTTTAATCATTTTCATCTCTATGACAAATCTGTAGCAACAGCAACAACTGAGAGGCCCGTGTAAATTTAGCCCCCCAACAACAAATGTATGTCTGTAAGCTGCCTGGAAGTAAATGAACTAATATCCTTTCTAATATTTACTTTTTGTTTTTCCTCTGCATCCATTCTATGATGTTGCCTTGATGAACACAAACACATACATGAGTACACACATACACACTGAATGCAATGCACAAAGGTATAGTTAGTCACAGAATAAAAAAAGTAAATTGTTGAGATTAAAGGGGAAGAACATCAAAAATGAAAGATGGGATAATTACCTACAAACTGGTCAAAAGAAAATAGAAATGTTGAACAGGTGTTTAAGTTGTAGAATCATTTAACAATTTGCAGTTGTATACCCTTCTGAAAAGGTGAACGTTTACAGTGAGCAATATAAATACAACAATCTCAATACCAAATTCCCCGATAATGTCTTTGTAAAGGTAACGTTTTCTGTATATCATGAGTCTAATGATGTCCTTTTCATACTTTCATGTTAGTGTATTCCGGTCAAAAATAGACATCACCTGGCGTTATACATGTACATGTCATGCATATAATACTGTAATAGCTCTCTTGATTTGAATTTAATGCTCTATGAAATATTAAAAAATCTAAACAGTTCTAAACTTCTATCTCAGTTCCTTCATGTTGAGCGCCAATAAAAAGCCATCTGGTATGGAGTGATGTCATCAACGCAATCAAATTTAGACTGTATTTAATTTCACCATTCAGTATTACACAATCACACCCAAATATGACCTTAAATACATTACAAAATAATTGCATTATTCTACACAGGCTGTCATAATATACTCTGTCCATCATATCTGACTGTCCTACCTTTTTTTAATACAGAGACTTATTTGTACGTTACCAGTCGCCATGTTGTTTTTAATGAAACCATTGACTAATTATATTGTAATCAATAATACAAAAATATTGCAATTTGAAATTATTTAAATCATAAATAAAATTTTGATATTGACCATAGTTCTCATTTCTAGTTCCTCAATCAGTGTCCGAAAAGTAAATAACTTCACAGCTTGCATGCTCTGTGGGTGGCTGTTTACAGTATGGTTACAAAACCTGTGTTTCTTTTATCACTTTTCAGTTTAGCTTGATATTTTTTTGCTCTCTTGAAGTTGAAATGAACTAAACATACAAGGCACCTTCATCATTATGAGCTTAGGATTCAGAAATCCCTTTCCATGTTTCATTTGATGCTTGTGTTGGTTCGAACTGAGCTTACGCTGCAAACAAAGTGGACCGGTTCATTTTTTTACTTTTCTTCAGCACAGTACATCAGGTTAAATGCATAAGTGCATGTGGGTGTGCACGTGTTCTTGGTCCACCTGGATGGTAGTTCCAGCTCTAATCCTCTTAATTCCCCCCACAAACCCCATCCCGACCCCCTTGTCACTCCTGCTCATAGGTACATCTTAGTAACGCCGAGCAGCTGGCTCTTATGGGCTTTGTTGCTCATTAGGGAGAGCATTTTGGTAATCTGGCAAAATTTACAACATCCACAAATTATGTGGAGATGAAGAGAGAGGAGGCCACTATGTGACACATCTGACTCCTTGTGATTAGTATGCTTTCATTCTTATCACACTTTGCCTGTAATACAGTTATGAGTCTGGTATTTGTCATTAAAAACTATAGTAACTGAAATGGCATCTTGCTTAAACTGATGTAAAATTTAAAGTCGGTATAGGTACAGTATGGAGTGCACTTTGATTTCATATCCCAGTTCATGTCACTCCATGTAAGCAAACACAATTTCTTCAAATCACGATATTGACACATTTTAGGTTCCATTTCTAAACTAATTAACAAATGAGAAAAGTTATGGGTATTTTTTTTTTTTTTTTGCATGCATCTCTTATAGATACTTGCAGCATTGCACCAGAGGATAAATACGAACTGACCAAACTGGTAAACCTTTCTTTTACAGTACAGTATTTACTGGGTATTTACCAAGTAACTTCATGATATTTTCAAACAATTACAAAGTATATACCAAGTATTTTCCTAGAAATGTCACAGCACTAAGAATAATATTTAAGAATATTAATGTCACGCCCTGTCCGTCTATGTGGTATCACTTCTTGGTCTCGTGTTCAATGTGCTTCTGTGTTCACCTCCTGGTCCCTTGTTTCATGTCACCTCCTGGTCCCTTGTTCCATGTCACTTCCTGGTCCCTTGTTCCATGTCACTTCCTGGTCTTGTCATGCCATGTGCTCTTTTGTTTATCCCTGTTGTGTTCCCGGCTCCGCCCCTCACCTGCTCCTTGTCTCGTTCCCTTGTTATTAGTCTAGTCATTCCCTACTTAGTTTCAGCTGTGTCTTGTCTCCTTGTTTGGCCCTAGGTATATAAACCCCTGCTTCTGTTCCGTCCTTTGTCTGTCATTGTCACTACTACCCTGTTCTGTGTCACGTTACCGTGTTCCATCCTGAAAGTAAGTCTATTCCCTTGTTTGTGTGTTTTTTGAAATAAAGCCTGT
>JAGFZM010000037.1:409428-451932 GCA_017657215.1 Limnothrissa miodon | reverse complement strand
ATATATATATATATATATATACATACATACACAGGGTTCGAAATTAACACCCACCAACCCGCCAAATGTAGGTTAAAAATCATTTTGGCGGATACTGAGAAAAACTTACCAGCCAGTTTGGCCATTGATGCATGAGCCAATCATGCAAATCATGTCAGAGACACTCTGGCTCGTTTGTCCCCTCCATGAACACTACACTACGGGTGACGTTTTAGATACATTTGGCAGCAGCACGCAGATACTGTACGCTTCGGTTTGCGAGTCCACTCAACGAGAGCGCGAAAATACAAACAAGAAATAGGAAATATCAGATGAGCAAAGAGGACTGAGCTGGACAGCGTAATCAAAATGATGCGCTGGTTAGGACAGACGTCGGGATCAGGAAAAGGTGAGAAGAGGAAGGAGGCAGGAGATAAAAATGTTGACAGAGCGTGCGAAAAACAAAGAGAAGGAAGTTTAACTGTAAATGGCAGACAGGTTGTCATTGGCTAGTGTTTGGTAGTAAAAATGCAGTCATGTTTTGTCAGATTTGCCGTGAGTAGCCTACACGAAAGAAAAAACCTGTTTTGTGGTGGGGACCAGTAATTTTTAAATCGAGGCAGTAAAAGTTATATATAGTTTGTTGTGTGTATTGCACTTTCTATGCGTTTTTCATGCACTGTTAATAAAATGATAAAATTTAGGCACGCACCTCACTATCCTGTAGACCCTCTTCACAACCCTCGATGGCCAGACACACAGCAGCTGTGCTCTGGGGACAAAGCCATACCAGATCCCTGAACGCCTGCACCACCGCTGGGACACAAAACCACACAGGAACCAAAACAGAAAAGATGGAGGAATAAGGTTCAGTTGGTCAATGATTGACATGCAATGGCAATCAATTAATCACCGTTTGGAAATATATTCCTGCACTTCCGGCGAAATGATCACCAGGAAACTTAAACAGTATTTCCTAGGAGTCTTGTTGTATATTCAAAAAATAATTTACTGCAACAAGTTTTTTTTTTTTTTTTTATTGTTAACTATTTGTTTATATTTTTTTTGGGTCAGGTGTTGAGTCTTTGTCCTTTCACTATGGAACAATGTTAATCAGTGAAGAGGTTAATTTGTGCCTTCCAGAAAGTGAGTTAAAGCATCAAGCAGTTGCTGTTATTTCTTTACCGCCCTTGTTCCCTCTGAACTGCAACTAGGTTACTAAATGCATGACAGCTTGGTTTGACTGTTTGTTTGATTGTTTCAGTATAAGCTAGTACAATATTGACAGTGTGTAGGTCCCACAGTGTGCAGTTAACTTTCCACACCTCTGCAACTTTTAATGGCATTGACAGTAGCATTGTTCAAACTGCAGTGGCCTTTCTTACCAGATGTTATGTGATCTTGTTTTAACCCCAAAAGTCCTGTGAGAATGTCAAGACACTTCTCACTGTAGGTTCGTCCAATGTGCCCTTAGAAAAACAAGACAAAATGGAGGCTTGGTTAACAGGGATGGAAATAAGCACCATTCAAATGAAGGCAAATGCCGCTAAAATGCAAAATGGTTCTGGTGAACTTCAGACACAATATGCAAGGGAAAACAGAGGTGGTAGTGTGCACATTACCTGGTGAGGTGCAGGGCGGTACCTTAAAGCAGCAACAAGGAGTTTTGAAAATTGCACCCTCTACAGATTGTAACGGAAGCTTGTCATAAGGCAAATCAATTGTAGTTTTACTAGAACTACAGATTGCTACCCGATTGGGCTAACTTGTTTAGTGCCATTAATGCTGATAGAGGGCTGGAGCGCAAATGCTACAAGTATCGTTCACCTTGTTACGAGTTGATGGACCACCAAAATGATTTTGAAAACATTATTTTAAGGTTTTAAAAAGTCTTTAGTGCCACTTTAACTACTGTGACCTGAATGACTGAAAATCTTCACATAGAAACCATAATTTTAGAACTAGTAAAAGCAATTCATCCCAGTAAGCTTTAAAAAAGCAGATGTGTGGCGGTAAGTAGTAGTTGTTCCGCAAATGACACTGGGTAAGCTATCAAAGCATGTAAGCAGACACACAGACAACAGTGTACAGACAGAAAAAAGGAAACAAATTTGTAGCTATGCAGTTGAATGTGAAATTTTTAAAATAGGAAATCTGATCAAGTAGTGGTTTAAAATAAGTCTGATCTTGATAGGGCTTAATATTTAAAAAATGTTTTTTTTTTATTAACTTCAAAGATCAGAAAATAAAATGCAACTAATCAAACTAATTGAATGCAACTAATTGAAACTAACATAAATATCTACCTAGTTCTTTACTAAAATTTACACTGTGAGATTATGTTTTTTATTATAGCAGCTAGTAAAGACACATTGTTTTTGCTAATAGGTCATACAACAAAGAAAAGAAAAAGATTCAAGCTAGTTTATTACTTGCATATACAGTAGTTACTAGGTGTGACTAAACTGTCCTTGTATTCTTGCAACTTGTCAACCAAATCAGCTCATGACATATCGCAAATGCGAGCTTGTTATGTTTGCATGCCCTTAGTAAAAGGAGCAAGGTCATTCTCATAGATGCAATATCCCTTGTGTGTGAGGAAAATGTCATGCTTGGCAACAAAAGATAAGATAAGAATGTCATTACTACCAACCCTGTTTTACCTATCAGCGTCACTGGCACCAAGCAACGCCAGCGACTGTCAGAGAATGGTAAAGGGTGAGTTTTGGGGTGTGCCATCCCTTTTAATGCCTGTTTACGTGACCAGTTGATAACAACAACTGCACTGATTTGCCCATCCACACTGACAAACAATAAGAAACCTCTAAGAAATTGGCACATAAATTTGAACAGCTTATGTGTTAGTCAACAGATTCTTCATCTGAGGAGGCTACAATAGACGAGTTAAAATCCTCTCAAAACCACCTACCCATAAAAGTTTTTTTTTAAATTAAGTTTTAAATATAACAAAGCAAATAAAAAAAGAAAATGGCAGAGCAAGACCAGACAGACAGTCAGAGAGGAAGGATATGACATGTACATTTGTAGGTGGGTTTTATAGTTACCCTGGTGCTGCACCCATTTATGAGCTACATTGAAAATCAGACAAGGACAAAGTATATATTTAACCATGCCTTGTTCTTGCTGACATTCATGTAAAAGGTGCGGCAACAACTTATTGACAATGTCTTCGGGAAACACCCCTGTTTACTCCTAGAGTCAGATCCCTAAATTTGGCCCATCTTTTTAGCCAAATATAAGTCTAAAGAAAGTTTTATAACAGATAAATAGGCATTCAAAACTAGACTTTGTGATTCTGTCAGTGACTGACAGTGCGTTCATGAATCTCACCTATGGCAGCGATGGCGGCCTGGGCAAGCTCCGGAGAGACATCAGTGCAGTAGCCCTTGAGCTCCTCCAGCACCTGGCCCACGTTCTCATCATTGACAAGCTCCACCAGGATCTCCATCTTGCGAAACTTGATGTAAGCCGGCTCTGAGTAACCGCAGAAGAAGCGCTTGTAGTGTGCACCAAACTCTCCAGGCTGGCTTCTCAGCACCTGTGGTCAAGATGTTTGTAATGTGATGTTTGTGTTGAGTGTAGTCTGCTGAGTCCTATCTCTCAAAGTATGTAAAAAAATGTGGAAAATTATCTCTCGGAGGGCCAAGTAAACAAATACTGCACCATTTTAGCTATTTTATCTTTACGTTTCTTACAGTCTGGAGCACTAAAAAGTTTCCCACCCACAACATCAGTCTGCCAGACCAGTACCTGTTGAATGTGGCACAAACCGGCAAAGCGCAGCTCGCGTGACTGTGAACCACATGTGGCCAGCAGGGGGCCTCTTGCTTGTTCCAGGGCATCAGCCTGCACGGCTGGGTGGGTGGCAGCCAGATGCAGAAAGAGGCGGAGTGTGGCAGACATGACATGGGCATGGCTACTGTGCAGCAGCCCATCCAGGAGGCTGAGAATGTCAAAAAGTTCATCTTCACCCCGAGGCTTGTAACGAAGCAAGAAGGTCAGGACCTCGCTCTGAGCCCAACTGTCCAACTCCTTCAGCCTGAAATGTATTTGTTCATTTAAATTCAGTTCTAGGTTTTAAAAGTGCTCCATTTTCTAGTTTTTAAAGGTGCTCTATGAGATTATGCAGGAATTTCACGCAATTCTATTTTTGTCTCAAATTGTAGGCCTCTCCTGTTGATTGGCTAGCCTTCTGCTCCTGACATTGTTTTTTTTCACAATCTCTAAAGACAGCACAGGGGCTGTAATACTGACACCAGAGTGATATACTCAAACACCAGGGACACACGGATCTGAACCAAAACAACAAACAAGGGCCAACCAATCGGCAACAAGATGGTTGTGGGTAGGGGTGGGAGTTAATGCACATCCCTTACCATCTTGTTGGCCTCCGTTTGGTGTGTTTATGTTTCTTTGAGTGTTCGTTTGAGGATTATAGCCCCTGTGTTGTCTGTCGAGGCCGGGTATTTTCACACGGTCTGGGGGCAAAAAGCAAGCCAATCAAAGAGAGATGCCTACAATTTGAGACACAAATTAAACATATTTGATTGTGAATGTTAAAAGTGGTATACCATGATTGTCCTAGCATCTAAACAAGGAAGCTAGTCACTATTTCTAACTTTAGTATGCACAAGGAGAAGTGAAGAAACATTTAGAGCAAACCTGTTAAGGAGGTGATGGGCAATGGGTTTGTTGATCACTACACCACCCTCATGTTTAAGAATTTCCTCAAGTGCACGAAGGCAGTTCACCATCACCACTGGATCAGGATCCCTTAACAGGCTGTAGAGTTCATTCACCATTGTGGCATCTGAACGGCAAACAGATGGCGGGTGTTCACAGACACCACACATTTTTATGTAACCACTGGACTATTCCTTCTATTGATCCTTATGAAACAGCATAAAAAAATGAACTTCTGCATACAAGCCATGACTTTGACCTCATCTATGGTGGTCAATTGTTTAAATATATTACAACCCCTGCAATTACAACCTGATCATTCTGTTTCTGATTTGGTGTTTATGGGGACAGGGCCACATGATTTCCAATGCAAACCACCCCACTTTGCATACAGTAGAGAGAAACAGTCAGTACCTATTTCCATGTTAGGTTGTAGACTCTGCATCTTAGCACAGCCAAGCACAGCCACTCTCCTTACATAGGAAGCTTTGTCCTTGAGTCCAGTCAGAATAGGCTGGTGTATGTATTCAGTTATCCCTGGCATCCTGAAAACGCAGTAACTTCATGAGAAGCATTCACTTTCTTCTCCTGAAGGACAAATTATGTCTTGCAGTCTCAAAACATTCTCTTACTCTTGCTGACTACTCAACTTTTGGCATGATACAGCTTTTGAAAGATGACTCCACACAGTCATAAATATTTCTGCTTTACAATTTAATTAAATATTCATTTTTCTCTGCTGTGATTATCTGCTAGCTAGTAGCTATCATTCAGTTTACTACTTATTTGAAGAACATTTACTCTTACAAGAAACAAATAATGTTGCTTAAAGCAGACAGATCTGCCTTTCAATCCAAAACTGAAAAACCCTTGAAATAACGCTGTCAATGGTAAATCCAAAGTACAGACATTAACTAGGGCTTTTTTTAACATCTATGTATTGGAGACCCCTGTGCTGACTGACCTAAAGTTGCACATGTTCCTCAGGGCCAGACCCCGCACCATTGGGTTTGGGTCAGCACAGTCCTTTCGAAGCGTGTTGATGGCCAACAGAGCCAGGTCAGGTTTGAGGCTGGCATAAGTGCACATGTACAGGTAGACCAGCTTCTTCTGGACTATATCCACTGTGGCACTGGCCTTCACCATGTCCATGAAGAGGGCAGACACATCCAGACCCTGGGTCATTGATCTGTTGAAGATAGCCATCAGGATCAACAAACATTCACAGCTACAATAATAAATAAGAATGTGTATGAAATGTTCTGCTGAACATTATGGTTGTATGTAGTGAAGATCAGGAGATCATTTTCTGCAATGTATTATTATATTTTAGTACTGTCATTCAAGAAGAGATAAACATGAACAAGCATTAACAAAAATAGTGAATAAATCGGCTAAAGTCAGATAAATATCAGTCACATCTCATGGCTCTTTTAAAAGATTTGTTTTTGTCAGACACTGCCCTCTGATGGACACAACCAATCACCTCATCCACATGGGTCTATTACAGACCCATCTGTGTACATCTGAAATTGTATCCTCTCCAACAAAATTCTAAGTATAGATGTCCGAAACTGAACAAACATGTTTCTCACCTGATTGCACGTAGGATGTAGTTCCTGTAGCGAAGACGGTCAGACTGAATGTTGGGGTTCGAGAGAGCCCTCTTCAGTTCTTTCACAGTCTCCTCTGAATTTAAGTATGGCATTTTTAAGTTACCTAAGTTTAAATATAAAGATGAAAAAGTCTCACGATGTGTGGTTATTTTTCATTACAATCTGAAAGACCAAATAAATTGATTTAAATAAGACAATTCACAAAACACAATCCTCCGTTCTCATAAATCTAAACACATTTTTCCTTGCTAAAACACATGTTGCAAAAGAACTCTGCTCATATTCTCAAATGAAAGCTCATGTGATGCAAAATGCTTGCCACAGTCAGCAATATTTGAACACAATGAACACACCTGCCCTCATTCATTACACACAACGACTCAAAATTGAAGACACTCGTTACTAATGCTGTGACCACATGTAAAAGCAAGTTTAGAGTGCACAAAAGTAAGTTCAGTTTGCTGAAGATTCCAAACAAACACAATGGATGAAGGCCGAGTCAGGGAGGGGAAGAGGAATTCGAGTCAGAGGAGGGAGAAAAGCTGGCCATGGAAGAAGAGGGTCGGGCCATCGAGGAAGAGGAGTTCAAATCAGATGAGGAAGAGGAGCAGGCCAATGAGGAAGAGGAGGAGGCCTACAAGGGAGGAGAAGGTCCAGGAGGGAGAGCAAGACAACCTTGCACCATCATTATGGACAAGATGCGAGCAATAGTCATTGACCATGTAATTGTCCCTGGCACGACAATGGCTGAAGCAGGAATAAGAGTCCGTCCAAACCCGTGTAGGTTCACCTTGGCCACCAGTATCATAGCCTGCGATGTAAATGAGGTGATGTGTCCCGATGCAGCTCAGCAACATGACGCCGCACAGTGATTGTGGTGTGAGTGGTGTAAATAAAGTAAATACTTGTAAAAAAAAACTTGATCCGTGTTTTCAAGAGTACTGTCGTGCAATATGTTCTGTTTTTGCATTTACATGTAGTTGTGTTACAATAGTGTACATGCAGAATTTTCTGTAGATTTATACTCTTCATACGAAACTCAAAAATCGAAATGCCTAATTCTCTGCAGAGATCTAAGAGGAAAACATGTTAAATGTGTTTTAGCACTTGAGATAAACTGTAAATCCATTATGGGATGCATTATTATTTGTTTTTTCTCTTTCAGAACCACTAAAGTAGACAATACAATAAAAACCCAAGAGATTAATTCACACATTGCTTGTACTGTCTTTGGACTACTCACCAGAGTTGGATTTTGTGTGATAGGCCTACTGATCTACAAGATGATTTGCACATAAGGCCCCAAGTTCTGTTAGGGGTTGGCAGCCCTCATGCACCAAAGATTATTGGCTACTGACCACTGACAACCCTCTCTGCAATTACTGAGACTGTACTGTAATATACAAATTAAGGCAGGTACATCACTATCATGAATAGTTTTAATTTTAAAATTAGATTCAGTCAATGGTCTTACCTTTGAGGACAAATAAGAGCGAGCTGAAATATTGTCACGTTAACATCATGACATCCTGATGTTCAAAACCCTAACGTTACACTTCACGAAAACCTCTCTACACATAATACAATTTTATAAGGTGTAACAATGTTACAGTCTATTATATGTTTGTGTTAAACTCATAGACAATAAATGATTTAACTAAAAACATTTTAACCATGTCCGATCCAGTAAACAACTGATCATTTACCGCAAAACAGTGGTTCCGGTTCATACTTTGCCTGCCTAAACATCACTGGTTTAACAGAAAGAAATGTATAGCGTCTATGGAAATATAGCACACAATTCCATTACGAAAACTCCCCTTGTTCTTCATTCTGGACTGGACTGTTAATACTTAATTCTTATTACGCATATAAATTGATGTCAAAATACAAAACAGATACTTTTACTTAGAACCATTCATCTAAATAACCCGGAAGCTTCCATTACCAAGAAACGAGTCCTGTCAAATCGTTCTACTCTGGTATTAGCCGAGGTGTTAGCGGTTGTGGAGCTATTTCCCACTCTGTTGTAATGTCATCTGTATGACAGCTGCGTTGATGAGTGTTACTTAAAACTGTGGATTTAGTTGGCACTGGTGAAACGTTTTATGGGAAAAAATAACGTTTTTTTAAGTAGTAACACCGATGTTTATGCTTGGTAGTCAACGCAACGTAAAACGCAACGCAACGTAAAAAAAGGAGGAACCTGTCAACGGAAGATGCACTGTTATTCGGTTTGACAGGCGACGAAGAATAATTCAAATTTGTTATACAATTAGATATGTTTTGACTATCACGGTAATGATTGAATGCGAGGAGAGCTTGTCCAGTTCGTGTGGAGATGGACTGCAGACACCTCCACATTCCCGTTCACCTCACCCACCGTATCGTGTTAATGTTCAGAAGAGTAACGTATGCTCTCGCGCGTATTTTGTGGTAGTAATGGTCTTCTTCCATTTGTACATAATAAACGTTATTGCTCTTCTCTTGTACGTACACTACAACACTGGAAACGGAGAAGTTAGATCCGTGGAAGAATCTGCCACAGAACCTAGTAGGAATATCCATCCTCCTCCTTCAGAATCTCAATCTCACCCATATCGTCCTCCAGCCGATCCAGAACTGACACTCGGGCAGTCGTATCGTCTTCCGCGCCTTGAAGGAATTAGGGTGAGAACATTCTTTTACAATGTGCATGATGTATGATTGTATTTTTTGTGTCTGATGTATGATTGTATATTTTAATGGTGTGTTTTTTAAGTACTTACTCTCAGGCATTTTACGTTTAATTTTACAAACATTATATTTGCATGTATTTGTAAAGGTGGGCCATGTGCAGAGAGTATCGCTTGTGGATGATCGAACCCATGAGATGCGGACCCTCAGTCTGAAGCCCCTTTTGTTTGGTGAGATAATTTGCTTTAATCACCTCAGTGACATGGCCCTGTACTGAACCGATAAATGAAACTCAGATGTTTATTAAAAAAAGTATTTATTGTGATTAGAAAAATGTAAAAAATTCATATAACCAAAACAATGTTTCTTTTAAATTCATATATTTACATTAGTGAAATTTCATTTGCTGTAGCACTGGGTTCTTGAACCTGGTTATAAGCACTTATGAGGGGAAATACTGACCTAGTCAGGTTTAGCCGGTTCCTTATTTGAGTCAGATAACCTGCACCCTTGTCCTCCCCCAACCCTTCCCCCTTAAGATATAAAAACTATTTTTTTTCCTTCTGTGCCCTATCCCCGACAACGATGGCGTTTCCACTTGCGGGCAGCATTGGTGAGATTTCTGTTGCGTTTGGACCAACCATAGGCCTTGTTAACCAGAAGTCTGTTGCCTGTTACGGTGCCCGTCACAAGGAAGGTGCCACCATCAGGGTGGTGGCGGCTCAGGTTTCCCACACAGGTGGCATCGCGCTCTAACCAGAGGGACAGGCGCCCGCGCATCTCCCCTCCTAACAAGGGTCCATGCTTTAGTACCTCTAGTCGTGAGCCCAGGGTGAATTTTGCCAGGCCACTGGTGTTCAGTCTGATCAAACGCAGCTTCACCACTGGAGGGGGAAACAAGAGGGAAAAATGTCAAGGTATCAGAGTGTCTTTGAAGTTCTTCTAGTGACAAAAGGAATTGGGATCTCACTAAAAATGTATAAATAAGTAGATTGGTGACTGAAGAGTGAACAAAATGCAAATAATAGGGAAA
This sequence comes from Limnothrissa miodon, assembly GCA_017657215.1. Classification (NCBI taxonomy): domain Eukaryota; kingdom Metazoa; phylum Chordata; class Actinopteri; order Clupeiformes; family Clupeidae; genus Limnothrissa; species Limnothrissa miodon. The sequence continues at coordinate 441,924 of JAGFZM010000037.1, read as the reverse complement.
CTTTGCTTACCAAAGTCACTCCTGCAGAAAATGTCAAGCAATTCCTTGGATGAGGTTGCCTCTTGTAGCTCACAGTCTTTACAGCTGGCCTGGGGAACGGCTGAAAAAGAATGGAAAACCATTAAGAAAAGATGTCGTTGTGTGGGAATACTTTATTTACTACAATTCACTGTGTCATGGTGAAGGATTGCACTAGGCTGTTTCTTGCCTTTTGTGAACATGCAGAACATGTTACATGTCACTTACCCCATCGTCCATTGCTAGTGTTGTTTGACTGTGTGACTGAAGAAATGCACATTAGATGATCCTTGGGGAACTGGTCACACTGCAATATCTTTGGCCAGGGGTAGCCATAGCAGCTCATAATGGGGGCACAGCTGTCCCTCACAGACTCACAGAGACTCCGACAAGGAGAGATCACCCTGTAATGTGATTAGAATAAAAAATAAAAATAAAATTACAAAGAAAACATGTTAGACTCTGATCCATCTAATCTGCAGTTAGGAACTGAGATGGAAAAGAGAAGGCCACACACCATTTTATATTTTTTTTTAAAAAGAAAAAAGCAACAGTTTCATTGCCCTACTATTCAGCTATTAGACTTTTTGATACTCACCAACATATTCATTTTCAGACAAATTTGCCCTATTAATTCTTATTGCCCAAAAGATAATCTTGTTAATTCCCATGTTTGACGTAAAATGGAACTGAATTATATAGAAAGCTGTGTGTGTATGTATAATGGATGCTGTCTTTCTGATCTGTGTACAGTATTTAAGGTCCAGTACAGAAGTTTCACTATTCCTTACTGTTGTCCCAATGTGTTACACAATGGCTTTTGCTAACAAGGTTTATTGGATTATTATTGCCTTATAGTTCTTATCCTTTGACGTAAACCAATCTTTGTTAGCGTAACAGTACAGAATTCATGTAAAATACAAAAACTAACAAGTTGTAAGGAGAGCTCACTAGTTAAAATTAAACCTAAAATTATTCAATAGATTAATCTAATAATAATACTTTATTACTTCAAATTCTCAGTCCTTAAATGCCTTAGCTTTTCCACATAGTACAGTTTTTTTCTTACTGTCAAAGACAACCAAGTAACGATAGTTTTAAAGCTTAAGAATATGCAACTAGACTTTTAAGGATTTTTTTTTTAAGGAAAACTGATTCATTCATTTATCGGTTGCCAGCGCAGCCAAATTTCAAATCTTTGTGTATATTATGAAGATAACTAGTATTAACTATAGGAAGAAAAGGTTTTAGTGTGTGTGTGTGTGTGTGTTTGAGAGAGATGGTCTCTTACCTGTCCAGGCAGACGGGTGCAAAGAGTGAGCAGAGGAAGATGCGGGCATGTGGGTGACACTGGCGGGCAAGCAGCGGCAGCCAGCTGGCACTCTGCTGTACGGCCTCGCCTGGCGACTCGTGCCCCAGTAGATTGGGCAGACGCATGCTGTCATAGCCAAGGCCCTGGCAAAGCGCCATGTTGGTGGGGATGGCCACGCAGCGCGAGGATGCCCGTGGCTCCCACTGCCCCCCATCCAGCACCATCCCCACAACAGGCCCAAGGACAGGCAGCAGTAGGGTCAGGAGCAGTGCAGCGTACATATCCAAAAGTCCAGCAAGCAAAGCTTGGGGCAGTCAATGCGCGTGTGGCTGTCCGTGTTAGTATGTTTATATTTGTGTGTGTTAGTAGTAATAGTTCCCTGACATAGACTGGGACACTGGCTGGATAGGTGTATATATACTGGACTCTGAATGGTTACCTCTCTATGGGCGGGCCTTGCCGTATTTGATGTGTGTGCTAAGCTTGAGTGGCAAGCTCATGCTCAATGCATACCCAACAGTATTCTAATTTCCTGTGGGCATTGCTAAACATGAGAATATATGGTCATATTATTGGTATGATTGTGCTCAACTGAATTGATTCTTGTTTATAATGATCATAAAGCTGTACTTCAACAGCTCATTTTCCTCTACAGGGCATAGGTCCAGGTGTGTGTGTGTGTCTGTGTGTGTGTGTGTGTTACTGTATGAGCCTGCGTGAGGGACATTAGTGTTATTCTTGTCCCGCTGTGAGAATAACCTGATTTCTGTCCAGACCAGCACCTACTTCCTCTGTCTCTTCCCAGGCCCCCGGGGAATACAAATCCCCTTCTTATTCCCCTTCTTTCCTGCCTCACACACAATTTCACCAGCCTAATGAGCAAATGAGAGCTTTACTAAAGTACAGTAGCCAGCTGCCATCTTTCCGGAAACATTTCATTGCTTGTGTGTGTGTGTGTGTGTCTGTGTGTGTGTCACCAAGCAAGGACAATGTGTGATGATACTCGCTAGTGAAACTGAAGTTCGTCCGTATCGTCAGCTCCCACCCACTGAAACAATGGGCCTTTAGAGTGAGCCATTCATCGGGGACCCTCTCATTAGCACCTAGGAAGTGGCCCAAGCCGGCCTGGCTGGCCGCTCCACACACACACACACACACACACACACACACTCAGAAGCCCCCAGGGGAGGAGAGCCAGGAGACGCTGCTCATTATCCCCATATCCACAATCACTTAGGAGTCTGTTTACATGTAAACACCTGCTCCCAATGCGTCGTCTCCTGAGGGTCATACTAAGTTTTCTGTGCCACGCGGGACTCAATGTGTGGACACAAATGTTGCTGGTGGATTATTAAAAAAGAAATAAAACTGTTATATAGTATGATTGGTACACATGGGTTGCATGAAGAAAGATAAAAGGCAAGACAATTTCATGATGTAATCAGTTACAGTCCATAAAAAGTGTACTTTTGTGTGTGTGATTTTGTTAAGTGCTCTTGACTGTTGACGACATGTTGAGGGGCTTTGATGAACGTTGATGTTCCCTCTTCCCTGTTTCGCCTCAGAGTTTAATACCTCATCTGGGGTGCTCAGCTCAAGACAAAAGATCAAGGGCCTGTAATCCAGGCAGGCCGTCCTCATTGTGACGCATTCATTCTGGGAGCGCATAGATCCACCTGAGCCAGAGAGATCCACTTGGCAGGTCGTTCAGCCAGGCTTCTCTGATCCCTGATACCTACCTGTCACAGATGCTTGAGCCTGACAAGCCTTGTTGGCATTGTGATGCTGATCTCTGTAATGTTGATTAACACTGACTGACACCTGAGTGTACTGTATGTGTGCGTCATCTTCTTTAAGTATGTCATGACAGTTTTGACAGTTTGATAGTTTTCTTTTGTGGTGTGCTTATCTATTTATTTATGTATTTAGTTAACTTTCACTAGTGTTTTAGTTGCATTTGAACTGCTGGGTTGCAATGACGAGTGCAAAGCAATCTTGCTCTTGCACACAAATAGGAGTTAATGTAACCATATTAACAATAATCAGACCCTTTCAAATCATGGGATAAATCCTTAAGTCCACCCTAATCATAATCCCTGAACTGTCAAAGACTTTATAGACATAAATCAGCAGAACATGTTAATATAATCCAGTTAAGGTTTTGAAGGCTCTGGGCTTTTAGCTAAAAGAGGACAATCTGATTTATTGTATGTGTATACTCATATATCCAACATTATTTGGTTTGCTTTTGCCCTTCAAAAAAATATCATGGCATTTGTATAACGTACTTTTGGATGAGGGATGGTTTGTGAGATTAGGCTAATTGTCTTGGTGTTAGCATGATGTTTTTGGAGCAAATGTTTTAACATGCTGATTTTAGCACGCTTGTAACACCACAGTTACTTTTAGCAGGGTACGTTAACTAACTAACTAACTAACTAACTAATTAACTAACTTACTAAGTAACGCTGTTGCTGTTGCTCAGAGATCCCAGGCTTCCTGTCTGTGGAGGAGAGCAATGTGGTGATGCAGCTGGCCCAGCTGAAGGGCCTGACACAGAGCTCACCAGCGGAGCCCAGCGACGGCCCCGAAGACCCGCTCAGCCAGGAGGAGCTGTTCAGCCTGCTGGACCTCAACCAGGATGGCCTGCTCCAGAGAGAGGAGGTGTGGCACGGGGGGATGAAAGGTGGCGTGTGTGTGTGGTGCTCAGCTGGAAAGAGCTGTAGGTTTTGTATCACAAGTGCAAAAAAAAGATGTTAACATAAACTGCAAGCCAAGCTGCACTTAGATCTCATAAATGACAAATAGGAGTAAACAAGGCTTAAGGACAACGGTCATTGCTTGCATATTACCTAACAATGTTATTGTTGTAAATTTAGTGGTAACTCCACTGGAATAATGATCTGACCGTTCTAATGAAAGCTTTGCAGAAAATGAGTTTGTACTGTAGTGTAGTGTATTTTGGGTGCTTACAAATGTGTGTTTCATTTTTGCCGCCTAGATCCTGAGTTTGTCACACTCTCATGACGCATCCTGGCTCAGCGCCCACAATCTCAGAGAAATCCACTCTGGCCTAGAGAGTAACCCAGCTGGTAAGAGGAAGACTGTGTGTGTAAAAAGCTGTGAGAGTATAGACTTATGTATATATGTGTGAGAGAGTATACACTGTGTGTGTGTGTGTGTGTGTGTGTGTGTGTGTGTGCGTGTGTGGGTGCGTGCGTGCGTAACTGTGCATTCTTTGACCCCAAGCAGTGACATAATACCCAGCCTTCACATGAAAGTTTCCGGATTTGTCCCATCATCACTCATTAAAATCTTATTGTTTGGGTTGGGGGTATGGCCCGGATCCTGACCCCCTAGGATTCACACTCTCACACACATACACACACACACACACACACACACACGCTCTCACACACACACTCCAACTGAAGCACATCCGCCACCTTGTTCCCTTACCCCATACATGCAAGGTCTCTCTTCCGGTCCCCCCAACCCCCCAACCCACCTTCCATTGTGTGGCCTGTGGCCTGCTGGGGTTTGGTTCCGGAGGGGAAAAAGTGAACAAGCAACCGCTGACCCGACAGTAACGCACAGAGAGGGAAAAATAACTTAGGTTTACCGGAACACACATGAGATCAGAGTGGTTTCCACACAGTAATTGTGTATGTGTGTGTATGGAAGTGATTTGTATTATGTTTATGTATAGAGCTTTATTGTGTCTGGTGGTATGTGTCTGTGTATGAGAGAGAATGTGGGATGTATTATAATTGTGTGTGTGTGTAGGTGCTTTGTCTCTGCAGGAGTTTAGGCGTGTGAGTGGTGGTGTTTTCCAGAGGAGTGGGGCTGGTGGGTCAGACTGGGACAAGTGGAGTCGGCACAGACACAAAAGCACACACACCCGACTGCACCTTGGACATGGAGCCCACCGCACACTACAGAATATCAGGACCAGGTACACACACACACAACGGCACACACATCTGGACAAGGAGCACACTGCACACAACAGAATATGTTTATATAGAATACCAGACAGATCAGTTTTTCTTAAAACATCTTTAAAAACCTTTCTGTAAGGTATGATAAGAATATTTTAGATTAGATTAGATTAGACTCGATTAGATTAGATGATTCATCCCAAGGGAAATTCACTATTGTTCTTCTTAAGTATCTTCCGACCTGTTTTTTGTCCGACTACTAGTCCAAGGGCTTTCGAGATAGAGAGACCGTTCCAAATCTAAAACGTTCGTCCTGATCTCGATTGGTGTGCTTACATTTATCTTATTTATATCTCTTATCCTTCGTCCGTTATTCATGTTTTTTTTTGTTGTTGTTTGATTTTCCCCATTCAAATGAATGGGAGAAATGTGTGTGTGTGTGTGTGTGTGTGTGTGTGTGTCTGCATATGTCACATAATCATTCTCCGTTATTACCTTAGAAACTGCTAACTGCTAGTTAGCTACTTAGCATTGTTAGCATAGCTAGCATTTTTAGCATATATCCTTATTTACATCAGCTAAGTCCACTGAGCACCACTGATAGCATCATTGCCCTTGTTAGCATTATTAGTATTGTTAGCATTATTAGAAGCTAATAAACAGAAGCTAACTTCGCATATGGGTGGGCAAGGTGGCAAGGCCACCCTGCGTTTTCTGCCAAGGAAATGAAATCTAGTTCAGATTGTACTTCACATTTTATTTCAATGTTACTGTAAGACACAGTCATATTGAAATAGAATGTGTACAATCTGAAATATGAATTCTGTGCATTACCCGTTTCACTTTGTACCAGTATCTGGGGTAAAATCATGCAATTCATTCTGTACCCTCACCTTCTTTCTATCTCTCACACAAACACACACACATACACACACACACACATTCTTGTACTAGCTACCTGGCAAAGGAGCTCAGCATGCATTCTAGAATATCAGGAGCAGCTATCAGGTACTCCAAAGCATCAGTGCAGACGGTTTCTCTCCGTACATGTGGTGTAAATGTTTGGGTGATGTTAGACTCAATACCACCACCTGGTCTCATCCGCAGTAATCAAATCTCAAGTCTGTTCCGATCACTCTAGATCTTTAATCACCTGAAACATGATCAAAGTCTGCTACATCAATAAATGATGTATGTTGTTAATTAACCTGGTTTAAAGTGTGTTAAAGTATTTATTTCCTTTGTTCTAAGTAAAAAAATACAAACCTTCACTTTTGGCCAAGGCCAACTGAAAAACAAGCAAACTTATCTTTCAAAGAGACCAAATTGATTAGTTTGTCATCCATCTCTGGTGTCTTCTATACCCAATCAGAGTGACGCGTCTCTCTCGTCTGCCCTCGTCACTGGTGGAGCTGAGCGAGCCTCTGGAGGTGATGCGCTACGAGAACGGGGGCTACAGCCACGCCTATTATGACAGCAGCTCTGCCCGTGTGGACGCCAGCTGTGCACACACTCATCTGGCTGCAAACACCTCCACACCCCATCAGATCCCTTGCAGGTGTGTGTGTGTGTGTGTGTGAATGGATTGCTTACTATGCTTACTAGTCTCCTACTAACCTGCATACTACATATATTCTTCTACGCCTGCACTGACATGCACTTATGGATGATCCTTTTATTATTTATCAGTATATTTATTTTCTTCCATTGTGAATTGTAACAAGTGTTTGTGTTCAGAACACGCAATGTTGAAGTAAAACTTCCTCCCTTAATGTTCAAGACATACAGTGCCTCAATACTGCATGTTACGGCATCTGCCAGAATGTCAAATTTGTCACATTGACAATGCCAAATGAAATCATGTTTCGTCTTGCTTCTGTAATTAAATTCCCAGCTTGACAGATCCCTAAAACTCCTATGCGAGTATCTGCATGTGTGCAATTACTGTCTCAGTTCAACTGTCGAATGCCATGTCATTAGTCATTATCTAATGCCATATAATTAGTCACCTCAGCCATTGCGTGCAGTACAGTACAGTACATGTAGATGGAGAGATGGTCTTTGTAGGAGTTAGGTTGACTGATATTGTGTGCGGGTGGTTGCAGGTACATGACTGTGTTACTGTACTTGAACACTGTGGAGGGAGGAGGTGAAACCAGCTTCCCAGTGGCAGATAACAGGACCTACAATGAGGAGGTGAGTGATATTGTGCAGACAAATGCAGGCAGTCTTGCAAAAGGAGTTCTTCAAACAGCGTCGTAATGAATTATCAAGTCAAGTCAAGTCAAGTCAGTTTTATTTGTCAATTTCTTCACATGTACTTGACATACAAAGGAATCGAAATTGCGTTTCACACTTGTCCCATGCGTAGACGTTGATGACGATAAAGTGCAGATGCACAACAAAAAAACAATTCTAAACAATAAGGTAATGTTAAGTTAAAAAGTAGGCTTAAGGCATTATACTTAGGTAAACATACAGTATATATAAGACAAGACATAACATATATACAGTATATATAAGACAAGACATAACATAAAGTAAGTGTTCCAGCAGCGTTGGTATGTTGTTTTAGTGCGACACAAGATTGTAGCAGCAGTAGTAGTATATAAATACTACTATGTAATGTTATTGGATTATCAGAAAGGACAATCTGTTTCATTTTTTCTGTCCTCTTTTCCCCAAACCTGTGTGTGTGTGTGTGTGTGTGTGTGTGTGTGTGTGTGTGTGTTGTGGTCTGGTGTGGGTTTAGGCATTAGGAGATCTCGCTCAGCAGTTCTGTGACAAAGGCAATTTGAAAGTGAAACCAGCAGCAGGGACAGCGCTCCTCTGGTATAATCATCTGTCAGATGGCTATGGTAATGTTTTTTTTTTTTTTTTCACCTCTTACATCATTAACACTTGTGCACTTGCCTTGACCACATGGTTTGCTGCTGCAAATCTAAATAGTGACATTGTGTATTAATTTTTCTATAATGCCAATCTTCCTTGTAAAAAAAGTATCTCTGTACATTATCAGAATAAACTCACAGCCCATTACACCATGGTAAGGCAATTATAAAAAGAGAAAGGGATGGTATTCAAAATACAGTAAAGTATTAGAAGTATCAGAATAAACCATCACAAAGGATTACATAATAAAGCAAACTGAACCCCTGAACATTTTTAGTGGGGTCATAAGTGATTTTTTTTCCCCCCCTTTTCTATGCATCCTAGGTTGGATGGGTGAGCTGGATGAGTACTCTCTTCATGGTGACTGCACAGTGACCCGTGGCCCGAAGTGGCTTGGCAGTGTTTGGGTCAACGTAGACCCGGATCAGCAGCGGCAGGTCCACTACCAGCGCCTGGTCTCCTGGGAGCCAGAGAGCAGAGGCCCACATTCCACTCACACTGACCTCCACCAGGATTTGTGATAGTGTCAGATTGGTACTTTATCAGTAAACAACTTATCCCATAGCTTTATTCCACAGTAATAATTTCTGTTTATTTATTTTCTCTGGTTTGGTGACTATTCCCCACTGACAAGTGTTCAAGATATGCATGTTCCCATGTTTTGTTTACATTGTTTACAGTTATCACATGGTTCAGGAGTATATAGTTTGTCCACTGGTTTGTTTGCTTTGTCATTTGTTCACTAATTTGTTTATTTATATTTTGCTTGATATTTATTTAAGATTGTCAAAGAATGTATCAGAATTATTTATTTAAAGAATTGAGTTTATTGTTAATAAATCATTATTGTTAAATATTCAGAAGTTATTATTAAACTGTTATTTATTCTGGGAGTCTTGAAGTGTCCTCAGTTTTAATAACTTGCAGTATAATTTATGTCCACGATATTGCGCCAGTGATGTAAACATTTTGCATTATTCAGTGTTCACTCAGCACTCCACTTGAGAGCAGTGTTGTACACTTCACTCTGTAATATGAGAGGCTACTATAAGCACAGCAAGTACCTGTATTAGAATGCGTACAGTGCATTTTTACTGACAAGTCACTTACTATTCCTGTAACAGTCTTGCGGCGATTAACTGTTTATCCTGAACTACTATGGTTTTGAAAATATTTGGTTAAGCATAATCTATACAATTCTGATTCGTGAAGGTGGCGTTTACTCATTGGACAATAATACAGAGATGAGTTCAATGAGGTCAATAGATGTAAGCGCTCGTCTGCAAATGCAGTGTTGGGCAAGCTCAGAAAATGAGGTTAACTAAGCCACAACGGAGAGGCTTCACTACCAGAAAGCTACCTGACAAAATGTAGAAAGCTAAGATGTAAAAAATGACAGAAATAATTTACATGTCAAGCTCCTATATTGAAAAAAATCCTTTGAAAAAATCCAGTCACAAATTCTAAAAAAAAATCTAGGTTCCAAAAAAAATTTGTATTCCATTGTAAATCAATAGACGTTATTTCCACATTCTGTGTCCAGGACAGAATGTAGCCCATGGGAAATAGTAGCCTATGTAAGTGCACATTTGTGCTTTATTGGAATATGGAAAAAAAAACGCCCGATTATGGTAGGCATATTACTTCGTGCCTACAGCATTTTGCGCTTCAGTTTTCTTTGTTTTTAATGTGATTTATTAATTTACGATAATGTAAACACGTGAGTGATAGAAGACACAACATTTATTTTCTGTAATAACAAAGAACTTCCCTGCAAGTCGCCTACTAGCTTATGGGAAAGGTAACACAAGACAGTAAATGCGTAAGAAAAACTTTCAGATTCAGAAAAAAGTTTCCCTACAGCCACGCTACTTGGAAATGTAGGCTAGTTAAACTATTATCTTCGCTACTTTCAGTAACGCTACTGCCCAACACTGCGAAAGCCATCTCATCATGGTAGGCCTATTCTTGATGATTGTTTGTTACCTTTGTGTAAATCGCATTTTACGTTTTAGAAAATGTAGGCCTAATCTTAGGCTACACTGTTGTCAGCATCCGCTCTAGAATCCTTTCCCCCTGACCCCTACAAAAAACGATGATATCATAATAAAATCAACAATAATAGAACACAATGTTGAAACAGCCTCTTAGGAAAGGATTGATGGCTTTTGCAGCCTATGGCTAAGGTGGGTATCCTGCGAAAAAAGGGCAGGACTATAGCTAAAAAAAATGAAATGCTTTATTCAACTCTTCCCCCGTGGCTTGGAATGCGTTAGCAAACTGCGCTCGGGCTTTTAGGGTAGTAACTTAATGGAGCGCGCCCGGCTTCTTTCACGGAATAGCCTACGTGTATAGCCCAAGTGTCTCAATGGCACACACGAACCAACGATCATTCTACTTAAAATACTTCAACAACACATTTGGTTGTGTGCTGTGCGTAGAGAAATTAATATTTCTACTCAATGAATTTTCTGTACATCCGAGATGCATGTGGCAAAGAGAAATATACCAACAATGTAGCCCTAGATTTTAAACCGTGCGGTGGAACGCTCCTTGATTAGCCAATCACAAATCTAGAATAATGCGCAAGTAGGGGGGCGCTCCAACGCTCGGGTCGACAGTATGTGAGGCTCACATTCCCACCGATGAAGCTAGACGGTAGCGACGTGCATCACGTTCATCTCTTAGACACACCTGATTAATCAACAAAACAGCGGACGCCTCAAGACTTACTATCATTTTCCTTTAACCTTCATCCATGCGATTCTTCAGGCTTACCTTCAAGTGCTTTGTCGACTGCTTCTGAGTCCCATGTTTCCATTGTCTGTCTGCGACGCACTGAGAATATCCCTTATTGGATTGTAACCTTACAGATTCTGAAATATAGCCGACGATCAATTTTGAACCTAATTCTTTACCCTTACAATCAACGACAAAAAACGTTAGCCATCCTTAAACTGAAGAACTGAAAAAAAGCGCCAGTTTCTGAGACGCTAACAACCATTAGGCTACATCTATTCATTAAACCATATTGGAATAAACGTTAGCCCTCTATTTAATCAGCGCAGCATGTCGCCTGAAGTGGATGAGCAAATAACAAGTAAGTATTATTATTAGTAGTTGTATTAGGCGCAACTATTGTGTTCTATTTCCCATGTTCAAATGTCTAGACACCCTTCAAGACTGGCTGGAATTAAAAGGCGATTACATCGGTAAATCAGGCACCGTTATTTTATCATTTTTCGACATAAGTCTGTAGGTGTTGGCGAAAGCGGTGAGTAGTTTTTCATAGCACGCAATAATGGAACGCCAGACTTTGTGTAGCCTTGGTGAAGTGTAAATTATAGCGTTATAGCGAATGGTAGTATGTGGCGTAAGAAAGATTGACTGCTGATTTTAAACATCTCGTGTCCCAAGCAAAATACTTTAGGTCTTGTAAGGACAAACGTACTTTCGAGATGTGCACCTGCCCGGCATTCCGGATAACTTCACTACTGCCAGAGACAGAAGCCAACAGTGCTGCACAGGGTGGCTTTAAACATCCCTTACTCTGACACATAGACAAGTCTTGCTCAGTTGGGTAGATACCTCTTTTAAATCATTTGGGTTTCAAATACCCCATGTGCAGAGATACGCTGAAAGCAATACTGGAAAGGCTTATGAAATTCTACCACCTTCTCTCCATCAGACGCCCAGCTCTTGGGAACCACTCTGATCTGGAATGAACTGCTTTCCTAGCTTCCAGATTGGAGTGGTTGACACAGATGTCATAGGAACACAGCAATGAACTGATGAATTTGAGTGTATCTGTTTATAGGACCTTGGAATGAGGTACAGGTGTGTGTGTGTGTGTGTGTGTGTTGAGTATTGAGGTGTCCAGACAGAGAGAAGCAGGTGGGTGTGAGAGCTGTGTCATTGTCTGTGTTTGTGTCTGGCCATGAGTCAGATGTGTACAGACCCGATGTGGTCTGTTTTTTGGCACTTGCTTTCATTAGTGTGCTATTTCATAGTGTGAATGGTGTGAATCTTGCTGAATATGTTCATAATACATATATCTGTCTTTTTAACTGGTGTTGTTCATTAGTCAATGTGAGCCCACAAATTGGCAAAAAATGTAACTCATATGACTTGTCCGGTTGGGTTTTTGTCTAGCCTAGTTTTTTTAGTGTAATACTGTTATGCAGGCCATGTAATGTATTAAATATTTGGAAAGCTGCGAGGCTGAAAAAAAAATCAGCTCGCTAAGTCTTTCAGTCTGTTTTCCCATCCAAGGACTGGCATATGATAGATGATGCTTACGAGTGTGTGTGTCTCTCTCTTCCCCTCTCTCTCTCTCTCTCTCTCTCTCTCTCTCTCACTCTCTCTCTCTTTTGTCAACCACTGTACACAGGGGATGTTGGGTTCTTCAAGGTAGAGGGAATGGAGGTAGGTGACGAGGAGGAGGGGGAGCTTGGCCTCCCGCTGGTCACTGGGCCGGGCTCGTGCGCCAGCGATGCGTGCGACACCGGCCCGGGGACCACGGCAGTGCCTATGCCCGCCCCCTCCTTGTGCACATGTGGAGACGGAGGTGGCAAATGCATCTGCGAGGAGCCAGGCGGCACTCTGGCTCAGACAGACCGGCAGACGTGGAGCAGACAAATGGACTTCATCATGTCCTGCGTGGGATTTGCAGTCGGCCTCGGCAACGTTTGGAGGTTCCCCTACCTCTGCTACAAGAACGGAGGAGGTGAGCGCAGGACAAACATGTCCAACAGAGGGGGTTTATTTTAGTGTCCGTCTGTCACCCTCATCCGCATCCTTCTTCCTCTGTCTTCATATACCTCTCTCTTTCTCCCTCTTGTTGTCCATGTGTCATCCATGTGACAGGCACACTCACACACACACACACACACACACACACACACACACATAAGGACACAAGGTTATAAGGCTATAGACTACAGAGGTCAGAGGCCATAAGTTACAGTTCAGAGAAGCAGGAGGCTGGAAGAGATGATTGGAATATTTGTTTTTTTTTTTCTTCTTTAGAAAAGCGAGGCCTTGGGAAGAGGTGTGTTGTGTTCTTATTTGAGTTCTTACCACAAGCAACACCAACTCTATTTGTCTTTCAATCCCAGTCACCTTAGTCTCGGTTGACCTGACCCTGCACTGCCCTGTCCACCTCTCTCCTGTAACTACTGCCTTATCAGTTCCCTGAAGTCAGCCACATTGCACGCTCACAAATATACATGAAGGGAGTGCTCCCACTCCTCCATTCTCTTACCCCCTCTTTCTCTCTTTCTCTCCCTCTTTCTCTCTCTCTCTCTCTCTCTCTCCTCCTTCCTTGTGACCTGATAACAAGTGTCAAGGCAGCCAGGAATTCACATAGAAGTGCTTTCTCTTCGTGAGGTCAGGTTACCACACACAATAGCAGCTTGTTCCATTGCTTCAGTGTCTGTCTGCCTACCTGTTTGATTTAGTGTTTTTCACCCTGATTGCGAGCCTACAATCAAAAGAAAGAAGACGGAAACTCCTTGTATGTATGATAGGGTGGGTCCAGCCCGGTCATTTATTTTCTATTGAATTTACACTAACAGTTTGGATTGTGTTATGTAGGCCAAGTGCGTGGATGTTTTTTCAGACGTTTTGATAGTTGCGAGGCACATCCCTCTCTGCACGCTAAGCCCTAATGAGCCGCATTAGATGACAGCAGAGAAAGAGCGAGTCTGCTGGGTTTTGTCTTGGCAGGAGGCTCACTGGAGCTGGCTTTCGCTTTCCCCACAAAGAGGCCAGCTGCATACAGTCCTCCCTCAAGAATAAAAGTCTCCAGTCAGCCTAGGTTGTGGAGAGGGGGGTCAGACTTTGGTAATAACCCTTTTACCCTGACCAAGTGAAAATGGCAATTTAGCACCTCACTTACTTTACTCATTCACTTTAGTTCAGTTCTCCTTGACAACTCACTCCTTCTCCTCCTACTCCTCCTCCTCCTTCTCTGTCTGTCTCTATCTGTGTTGGTCTGCCAGCTTCTGCTACTGATATTCTTCCTTATAAGGCTGCAGTTTTATGATGCTTCGCTCTCGGCCCTGTACAACAGCGAATGACAGAGCAGGAGAGAACCCTCTTGCGTTTGATGGCTTTTTCAAATTCTCCTTCTCCCTCGTTCATTCTGACCTCCTGCTGTTTTCAATTCAGGTCGTTTAGTGTGTATGTTTGTGCCTATGTGTGTGTGTGTGTGTGTGTTTGTGTGTTGATGTGTGGGTGTGTGTGTGCCTCACGAGTCTGAAGCTCTCCAACAGCCACCCCCTTTCTCGTTGTGCGTCATTCTCATGTGACTCTTGCCATCCCCCCCCATCGACTCCTTGTATTGGTACAACCTTCCATAGATTTGTTCCTTAATAGGCATACCAATGTCACAAAATGTGGGAGCAGTTCATTAATGTTTTTTGGTTATGTGTGTCTGTGTGTGTGTGTGTGTTGGGGTCAAATTTGGTCTGTCTAGTGAGGAGTTGCTGTTGCCAGTAGACCAGTCAACAGAGATAGAAAAATGAAACAAAATGACTTTTAAATGAGAATGCATTAATATTTAAGTGTCTTTTTTTGCCCTGACCCTTACTATCACTCTCCCTCCTCCTTCCTCTCCCTTAGTCTCCCTCCGAGAGTGACGTCTGCACACATTTCAAGGACATTGTCACCCACCCACAGATCCTTGGAAACCACAGTTATATTGTTTTTGTCTTCCATTATCACGCTTTACTGATTAAGACAGTAACTATGATGGCAAGCGTTGTTTATTAAAATGCCACACCATTTCTCAAGGATGGCGATACAGTTTAAATCGATACAATATACAGGCATATTTGTGGTATATTGTTTTTGTGTCCTTCTATTCTCTCCCAGATTTTATCGTTCTTGTTCCTGTTGATTTTATTTCTTTGTTATGACCTTTCATTTCAGCAAACTGCGGTGTAATCAATGGTAACATTATATCGACGTCTGTGTATTTTCAATTAAAATATAATCAAATAAAGGAGGTCACCATAGTGATTCCACACAATATTCATAACATAGTTATCCAACTAAATTGGTTTGGGTTGGTTCTTCAAAGCCGAATTAAGTAACAGCAGTCAACTGCATAACTCAGCTGTCAACTGCCTGACTTTTGCAAGTTTGTCCTACAGAGAAACCACCAGACAAATAAGACATTTCAAGTAGCCAGATGTCAGTATTAGTCCATCAGTCATCTGCCTCTTGGGGTTCAAGTGTCCCATGTGTTTCATATATTGTGATCACAGTAATCCATGAAGAATGTGTGGTGTGTGTAGTGGTTGGCAGTGTGTCTGCATTTGTGGAGCAGCGTATCCAGTCTCTAGAAGCTGTAAGACTGTACTTGGAAAAGTCAGACTTTGGTTACCTAGTGGCTAGCATGTGTGTCTGTGTTGAAGTTGCCTGTGTATATAACAGTAAATCCACAGGTCCTCATGGTGTGCTCTGTTGTGCTGCAGGTGTGTTCCTCATTCCATATGCTCTGATGGTCTTCATCGGGGGGATTCCTGTGTTCTTCCTAGAGATCGCCCTCGGCCAGTTCATGAAGCAGGGAGGCGTCTCAGCCTGGAACATTGCCCCTCTCTTTAAAGGTCTCAATCTTTCTTTCTTTCTTTTTTGCTTTCTTTCTTTCTTTCTAACTCACTCACTCACTCACTCACTCACTCTCTCACACACACACACACACACACACACACACACACACATTTTCTTTCATAAATTTCTTTGGATGTGAACCTAGCTGACCTGTGAATGTAGATGTGAGATCTAGACCAGCAGCCTAGGACAACACTACACCCACCACCCACCACCGCACCCAGCACCTGTGCCCAAGCACATTTGTTGCCTTGCTCCTCTTTTCCAGCGGGTCAATATCTCTTTGTGCATAGCACCGTTATCTGATCATGGTTTCTATTGTTGTGTCACTGCTGCTTTTGTGCTCTTTTTCTCTTTTTCATTTCCTCTCTTTTCTCTTAGTTATTCTCTTTTTATTTCTCACCTCTCTTTCCCATGCCCCCCTCCCTGACCCTTTTCTTATTCCCTCTCTCTTTTCTTTTTATTACTCCTTTTATTTCTCATCTCTCTCTTTCCCATCTCTCTCTCTCTATTCCCATATCTCACTCTTTCAGGGCTGGGCCTGGCCTCCATGGTGATTGTGTTCTTCTGCAACACCTACTACATCATGATCCTGGTGTGGGGGCTCTACTTCCTGCTGCACTCCTTCACCTCGCCCCTGCCCTGGGCCTCGTGCGGTCACCCCTGGAACACGGCAAACTGCACGCAGGACTTCCGCCGCGCCTGCTCCAACCACACGCTGGCCCTGGCCAATGCCTCGTCTCCGCCGCCCTCCTCCCCCGCCCCCTCTGCCCCATCCTCCTCCCCCGTGTCATCCACGCAGAACGTCACCGCCCTTGTGGTTGGAAATGGCAGCTGTGCAGATATGGAGGGAATGCGATCGCCCGTCATGGAATTCTGGGAGTGAGTGATGTGCGTGTGTGTTTGCGTGTGTGACTGTGTGCACCTGCATCTGTCTTTAACACACCGGATGTCTGTGTCATTTTAGTTGTGCGTAAAAAAGCATCAGTTGAATAAAAGCTCAGTGTGTCAGTGTCTTAGTTTAGGTCACAGTTGTTAGAGGTACTCACTGAGTGTGTAGTCTGTGTATTAATGTGTATATGCTTCCCTGGTCCTCTGGCTATCCTCCCTTCCCCCAACCCCCTTTGTGCCTGTTGCTCTACCGTAGACGGAAAGTGCTGCGTCTGTCACGGGGGCTGGATGATGTGGGTGACATCAGTGGTCACATGGTGCTCTGTCTGATTGCCACGTGGGTCATCGTCTACTTCTGTATCTGGAAGGGTGTGAAATCCACTGGCAAGGTGTGTGTGTGTGTGTGTGTGTGTGCGTGTGTGTGTGTGTGTGTGTGTTTCAGTTAACTGTATCGCCGGACGTTCCATGTGCTGTGTGATTTTTGTCCATGTCTGGGCATGTGTCTGGACTTATAGGGTCTTGATCAAGAGAGCAGACCCAGAGCAAGAACACAAAGGCCCAATTCAGTTGGCTGCCCATAAGCCCATAATCAGCTCTCCCGCAGCATGTGTGTGTGTGTGTGTGTGTGTGAACGTTGCCTGAAGTTAACATTAAGAGTCCCCCTCCAGTCAAAAGCTCAGACCAAAGCTGGTAAATATGACTTCTTACTGGTAAAGCTCTTTACCCTGCAGCCAGACCCCCTTTGATGGGTGTTATATGCTGATCGTGAAAAAAAAACAGAAACGTTATCACTCCACGCAGCCAGATGTCTTATGTAAGCCCTATTCATTTTCCCGTGTTACCCTCAGGATTACCGCTATATTGCATTGCAAGATATAGATTTATTATTGACCGAATTACACCATGATGTTTCTTTCTGCTCTGTATGTTTGTGGCAAAAGTGATATCAGACAACCTGTTGTGTGTGTGTGTGTGTGTGTGTGTGTGTGTGTGTGTGTGTGTGTACACCATCTGATAGAATGGCTGACTGGGCAGGTGCTTAGTGATGCATTGATAGCAGGAGGTCAGTGTCACCTCATCCCCTTACAGTACTGGACAGATGGACAAATGGACAGATGGTGGTGATAGAAAGAATTCTGAAAAAGGGACAAAGAGAGAAACTTGTATTAGGAAAGAGTTCACTTGGAGTGCATGCGGATCTGTGCAGTTGTTGGCATTAACTGTGTGTGCGTGCGTATGTGTGTGTGTGTGTGTCTGTTTGTCTGTGTGTGTTACAGGTAGTGTATTTCACAGCATTGTTTCCCTACCTAGTGCTAGTGGTCTTGTTTGTCCATGGTGTGTCTTTGCCTGGAGCTCTGGATGGAATTGTGTACTACCTGAAACCAGACTGGAGTAAACTCACTGAGGCCCAGGTGAGAGAAGAATCATTTTTTTGTTTTATATTCAATTATGACAGTAATATCATTATTGTTGTGATTATGATGGTTATGATGATGATAATATTTACATTGATGGTGACATGTTAGGTGTGGATTGATGCTGGAACTCAAATCTTCTTCTCGTATGCTATTGGGCTCGGTGCCCTCACTGCTTTGGGCAGCTACAATCGATTCAACAACAACTGTTACCAGTAAGTGCAAACTACACAAAGCACAGTCTGCATACTTCATTAAGATTAGAACTCCATAAAGTCACTCAAAACTTACATCCTGTCTTTAGTGCTTGGCTGAGTCTCTGCTGTTATTAGCTGCCAGATGGCCATCAAGGCAGGAGGCATCTAAAGCAGCATGACAAGATTCACCAATATGGACTTATTTCCCTTTAGTAGTTTTAACCTTCTCAAGAATTGAGAATTGATCACCTGGGCTGTGCTTTTCAAGAGACTTCCAGAGATTTAGATTTATGTTTATGCAGCTGGTACTTTTCTCTATAATCACTTGCAGTATATGAACATACATTGTTAGTTGAAATTATAAAATTATATAATAATAGTAATAGTAATAATAATCACACATTCCATAATTTGACTTTTCGTACATAATTTTCTACTTCAGTTTTGAAACTGACTTACTTGTTATAATATTGCAATTTTGCAAAAAAAAAAAAAAACAATTAAGGTTGATGTTTTGAGAGTCTCTAAGTAATTAGAACATGCATTAGCTAGTTTATTATACCAAGACAAGCAAGGATGCAGTGTGAGTCTTGAGTGTGACCTCTAGGGAATTCAGTCTGAGTCTGATTGGGCCAGCATGCATTCTGTGGTCACCCTCCTGTTACACACATAAACCCAATGCCTGTGCACGCTCACAACAGGCAGAATAGCCAGAATGATGTACACAAGATTAGCCAGGATGGTATGCCAGGGCTGATTAGATTGGTTGCCCATTAGAGGATAACTGGTTTCAGCTTCATTCATGGAAGTGACTACACGCTGAGTCTTCCTTCTTAGAGTTGAATATCGCTTCGGAGGATACAGTCATATGAGGAACCATATGTTGTTTTTTTTTCTTTGTGTAATACATAGCCACTTTTATGGATGAATGGATGTGTTATTATTTTATAAAAAAAAAACCAAAAGAATATAAAAAAGCAAAAGAAGTATTTAAATATGGGAAGCATTAGCTGTTCACATCTTTCACCTGTGTCAAATTGACTCCTTAAGTAAAAATCCATCCTAGTAGGCCAAAGGCCTGACCTCACCTCTCCGGAATCTGTGTCGATTGAGAGAATGCACTTTCTTCTCCCTCCCTCCCTCCCTCCCTCCCTCCCTCAGTGTACGTCATGAGTCACCCCCTTCTCCTCACATTGCCTGAATGGAGTGTGACACAAACTATTGTTCAGTATTCACCATCTGTCTGTTCTCAGCAGATCATTTGAAACATATTTAGCTGCTCTCTCTCGCTCTCACACTCACACTGACACTATCTGAGATTGTGGTTGTATCCAACTCAGTCCTGCTTTTGTGTGTCTAAATACACAGCTGTCATGAGACTCGCAAGCATAGGAGGCTCACAGGAGGCACCCAACTCAAAAATAATAGCTTTCCTATAGGTTGTGTAGAATACATACAGTAAGTATAAAATATGTGAAGTGTGAATTGAAAGATAGATAGATAGATAGATACGGTAGAGGCCTTATACCAGCAAAACGCATGGTAGAGATACTGTATTCATTGGTCTTTATTCTAACATATGTGTATAATGATAGCCATTATACCGCTGTTTGAAGCAGAATGTGTCCTGAAGCCACCTAGCATTATTCCCAGCCTAGTCAGGGAACTGACCGGGTGGTAAGTTTTATAGCCAAAACATTTACTTAGTGCATGCCAGTATGTTATATAAGTGTGTGTGTGTGTGTGTGCGCAAGTGCAAAATCTGTGGTCAATAAGGGGTCAAGTTGAAGCACTCCCACAGTAAGTGGTAGATTCTCAATAGTTAGTCTGAGGCTGGGTTTTGAAAGAGCTTTAATCCCCAGTCTTGAGTTTTCTGAGAGAATGTGAGGAATTTGTGTGTGTGTGTGTGTGTAAATACTAGTCTCATATCCTATTCTGTTCATCATTTTTTTTTTATTACAAATGTGGTTTATGTCCGTGTGACTTAGCTTCTCTATCTTACAAAATTATCCACACAATCTGTTTGTGTGTCTTTGTATTTGTTCTTTATATCTACAACATGTTCTGAATAAGGTCCGAGATTTGGTGTATGTCCTCCTTCATTTATCTCGCTCTTTCTTTTTCTTTCTTACCCTCTCTTGCTCTCTTCCTCTATCTCAGGGATGCCTTTGTCCTGGCCCTCATCAATAGTGGGACCAGCTTCTTTGCGGGCTTTGTAGTTTTCTCTGTGCTGGGCTTCATGGCAGCAGAGCAGGGAGTGGACATCAGCCGCGTGGCTGAGAGCGGTAAGAGCAGCAACATTACAACATTACAACATTCACACAACATTAGTGTTTCCTAATCATTCACAAAAGCCATGTCCCACTTACCTGTGAACATTCAGACAGCATCAGCATCCCGCCACATAAACATCACTGTGTCACATGGCATTAATATCACACACAGTATCAGTAGCACTCAGCGAGAGCATCACACAACCAGACATTATCAATATGCTACGATGACGTAAACGTCACAGCAGCATCTGCGTCTCCCAACAAGAACAAAATTTGATAAGTGTCCCGAGACAATGAACATCCCACATTAACAACATCTGCCAACTCCTCCATCAGCACCACTATGTCCTGTCTGTGAGAGCGCTCTCATAAAGACCCCATTCACCCTTGTTCCAGTTCAGACGGCCTCCTCATATTCTCACCATATCTTGAGACTTCCTAATGCAAGTTCTTGGTGCCGATTAAAAGACAAGAACAGTTGTGTCCCAAAGCAACACGACAAACCTGTAGCATGATTCGAAAAAGCAGGAGTGCTAGTTGTGAAGTGCTAGTGCCCTAGATGTCGAGAGTAGGCAAATAACTACTACTGTACATATTATTTTTTATTTGATTTGATTTTGTTTTGGGTTGTTCAGAAATCAACCTTAACTAGAGAATGTAATTCCAGGGAATTCCGTTTGCATGGAGATGCACTGTGCAGTTGTATTAGAGCAGAGAATAGTTTAAATAGTTAATAGTTTCAATAGTTGAATAGATTAAATAATTAAGCAGCTTAACTTGTTAAATAGTCGGATAGTTGAAAGGTTGAAAAGTTTGAATGGTTTAAATAGTTAAAATGTTTAAGAATGAGGACTTTGAAAGGTCATTAGCATTTATGATAACAATGTTACCTATGCTGACTATGCTAACCATGCTAGCAGTGTTACTCAGTTAGCTAAGTTCACTGAGTAATACTATTTGTTTATATAACTTGTCAGCATTGTTGCCATTATTAGCATTATTAACTTTTCAAGCATAAATGCTATTTTAATCATTTAAACTGTTCAGCCATTTTACTATCCAACTATTTAACTAATTAAGCTGTTTAACAAGTCAACCTATTGAACAACTGAAACTATATAATAGTGAAACTGTTGTAACCTTTTAACTATTTACTCTATAAAACTATTAAACTGCTTCCTTGAAATAAGTCCACTGAGCAACTCTGCTAGCATGGTTAGCATAGTCAGCATTGTTAAAATAGGTAGCACTGATATCAAATGCCAATGACCTCTCAAAGTCCTTATTCTTAACTAACTAACTAACTAACTAACTAATTTAACTAACTGTCTTAATTTGTAATCTATTCAACTATTGAAACTATTGAAACTATTCCTTGCTCTAAAGCAACTGCACAGTGCATCTCCATTCAAACGTAATTACCTGGAATTACATTCTCTATTATTATTTCAGTATGCCCCTCAATCATGATTTTAATAATTATCTACTTTTCTCAATCAAACTTTTCTCTACATTGTCTACCCCCAGACTGTAAGCGGAATAACATCACATTTAGGTTAGGTCTATTATCTGTGTGTTGACCCTCATGTGGTATAGCACTGCTTTTGTTATATATGTTTGGCCTGTGTTTATATTCAACCCTCCTCACTAGCACAGCACAGCTTGGCTGGCTGGGCTGTTGACAGGTCTGTGCACTCCACTCATTATATTTCATGGTGTCCCCAGGGTGGCCTATGAAAAATGAATGGAGCTCACAGCAGACACAAGTCAATTAGTGTTATATGTTAGTGCTTTATTTCTTTTCATCTCTCTCTCTCTCTTCCTCCCAGGTCCTGGCCTGGCATTTATTGCCTACCCCAAAGCAGTGACACTGATGCCGCTGGCTCCACTGTGGGCCGTGCTCTTCTTCTTCATGCTTCTGGTGCTGGGGCTGGACAGCCAGGTGACAACACTCCCACCCTCACTCACCTGAACACCATTATCCTACACACACTCTCTCTCACACACATACACACACACACACACACACACAAGGTTATTAACACCCCATCACAAGCATACACATTCTTTCGCTTCTTATACAGTACACAGTTGTACCATTTGCCTTCCCTCTGCCTCCTGTCCTGCAGACTTAATGCATCTGATTGAATGAAAGTAAAAGCAGAATGAGTTCTGTGAAGTGTTCGTACAGTATTTGTAAACAGATAAAAACTCTGCTCTCAGCGTAGCGTAGGAGTAGTAGGGTAGTCTCTGCTACCTGGGAGTGGAGAGTATGGAGTAGCAGTGTATGTTCCGTGGATCCGCCTGGAACCTTGGCACACCAATTCTAAATAATTTGCCACAGCCAAAAAGACTTCTTTCTGTGTGCTGAAGAAAAATGTAATTTATTTATCTTCTGAATACTTGCACAGCTGCGTTTTGTGCTTAGTTCTGCTTGTGGGTCTGACCTGAACTTGGTGTGGCAGAGGTCATAGAGTTGAGAAAGTAGGTGAGGCCATTCTCTTGAATATTTGCAACATGCGGTACCATGCCCTTTAGATGGACTATCACCGTTTCCAAAACAGTGTTCAAGGTTGTTCTAAATTTCAATTTGTTGATTAAAAATCTGAACTAATTGAATCATCATATGCTTCATTATATTTACTGTAAACAGAATATGTGGATGCCCATGATCTATATGTTAAATAAATGGAAAAAAAAACAAATGGGCAATTCCATTGTGACTAAAAAGGCATGGTATTTCTATGATGTGCGTTATTCATGATGTGAGTGTTTGTTTTTAGTTCTACATCAAATAGAGAGACAGTACATATTATTTAGGGTCCACAGATATAGCATACAAGAAAAATACACAGCGAATATGTTTAACCACCCTTCAAACACACTCTCTCTCTCTCTCTCTCTCTCTCTCTCTCTCTCTCTCTCTCTCTCTCTCTCTCTCTCTCAGTTTGTTGGAGTGGAGGGCTTCATCACCGGCCTGATGGACATGTTGCCTCCTAAGTCAGTGCTGGGGCGGCTGCGGCGCGAGGTCATCGTGGCATTGTGCTGCGCCGTCTGCTTCGTCATCGATCTCTCCATGGTTACACAGGTGAGGAGTGTGAGCTAGAAATGGCAGGAGAAGATGGAACGGAGGATAAACAAACAAATGGAATGGGGCGAAAATATGCCCTGACATGATCCACAGAAGATCCGGGGACGACAGGCAATCTGTGCGTTCTGGAAGAGTTCAGAATTGCCATCTAATCTGACGGCCAGGCCTTCTTATCGGCAAGTTTATCTAACCGACAGGCAGGCCTTCTTATCGGCAAGTTTGTCTAGCAAATTGTGTGTCACCTGATCCCCATCAAAGCTATAAATATGCATATGAGATCACATATCAGTTGCCATTGTCCTTACAATGATGTAGGTGCCAGGCCCAGAAACTATAATAAGGCTGTTACCACGGCCGTCAATTCTCCCAACTCAGTCCTCCGAAAGTCTTTGCTACCTTTCATGTAGCCTGATTCATTTGTCAAAATGTATTGACTTAAAGAGGGGCTAAGCAACGTTCTGTTTTTCTCTCTCACGAGCTCCCTCTAAAGACCGCTGTATTGCATTTTATTGCACTGCATTCTATTGGAGGTGGACCGCACTGCTGAACATTGCAAGTGCTGTTTCTACCGCTATTGGCCACGGTGGCGCATTCTACACCGTTCGTTCGCCGTGTAATGACTCATTTTAGCATCCTAAACAGTATGAAACGGATTAATTAAATGAAAAATGTTGCAAAGAGAGGCCAAAAGAGCAAAGCCAGTCAAGTTTGAGAAGTGCAGATAAAAACATAAAAACATCTACAATTTTTTTTAAAATGATTAGCTATTATGTATTTGAAAACTTTACAGACATAGTAGGCTATTGTTAGTGTCATGATCAATGAAGTGTACGTGTACATGTCTAGATCGCTTTATGGGCCTACATTGGGGGGAAAAATTAGCTGAATTTTAGTCTTGGGGTCAATCAAGTTACTGAGATTAATTAAGTTACAGTTGAATTTACAGCTTACAAGATCTTACAAGGTTCCTGTTCAGTCCGGTACAAAAAGACAGAATGTCTTCTAACTCTGTCTTCTAAATTACATAGGCTAACAGCAGCCAGAACTGCACCACATGTTGACATTGTGAATGAAATTTAATACCTTTCCCTGCTACTTCTTGAGATCTAATGCATTACTTCTGTTTTTCTCTTCAAGGGAGGAATGTATGTGTTCCAGCTGTTTGATTACTACTCTGCCAGTGGGATGACTCTGCTTTGGCAGGCCTTCTGGGAGTGTGTGGTGGTGGCCTGGGTGTACGGTAAGCCTCTCACAGCTCTCAGCAACTGGCGTCGCTTTGTGCCAGACTCCATGTGATGTCTCAGGGTCACTGTCTGAGAGATGACACATGCTCCTAAAAAAAAGTGCTGCTACTTTTTGTAGAGTGGGGGAATCAGTTTTAGTGACTGAGGTTATTTATATTTAGGTTATTTATATGTTTTTTTTTTATCACTCCATTTCCTGTCTGTCTCCGTATCTCTTCTCTCCCTCTCCTACACTCTCTGTCTCTCTCTCTCTCTCTCTCTCTCTCTCTCTCTCTCTCTCTCTCTCTCTCTCTCTCTCAGGAGCTGATCGTTTCATGGATGACGTGGCTCGGATGATTGGCTATCATCCTCTGCCATACATGAAGTGGTGCTGGTCGTACCTGACGCCCTTAGTTTGCATGGTGAGCTCCACAGCCCTATCATTTGAGGTCAGAGAGCTGCAAAAATAACAAGAACATTTCATACAGCATAGACCGAATAGCAAACAGGCAGCAAATAGTAACTAAATTGGGCATAGGAAAATTGAAGGTAAAGTGAATTGCTGTGCCCGAATTAGTAGTGCTCTCTGCCCCATTCAGCTGCCAGTTCAATATTCTATGTGATGTTTTCCTGACAAAAGCACTTGGGGACCTCACACAACAGGGCTAGAGAATGATTAACATGAGATTTCTCCCTGAACTATTTTGAACAATCAAATGTAATATTCTTTTTAAGTCTCAAAACCATGCAGTCACAATGATAAATAATTGTGTATCCTGTGTATTCCAGACTCTATGTAGATACACATCATACAGTCCTTGAGTCTTTTATTCAGTGTCGGTGTGCATGTTTCCCTCTGGCAGGCGGTCTTCCTGTTCCATGTGGTGAACTACAAGCGGCTGGTGTATAACGGGGTATATGTGTACCCCTGGTGGGGCGAGGCCATCGGCTGGGCTCTGGCTCTCTCCTCCATGCTCTGCATTCCTCTTACTGTCCTTTACAAACTGCTGCACTGCAAAGGCTCTCTTCCAGAGGTACTGTGTGTGTGTGTGTGTGTGTGTGTGTGTGTGTGTGTACATGCATGATGTAGACATTTTAGAGTCGTGCGAATAAGGGAAAAGTCTGTATTGCTGTGTTTTTAAGGTGTGGTGAGTTGAGTCGTGTGTGTTCAGTGCAGTGCACAAACATGTGTGTGATAGAAATTGTGCTGTGCTTGACTTTTCCTTACAGTTATGTGTTGATGTATATTGTGTATTGCTATATCTGTGTTTGTGTTTCATTGTCTTACCTTCTTTTTGTCTCCTTAGCGATGGCAACATTTGACCGCGCCCATCTGGGGACGACATCATCTAGAGTTCCTCCCACCTGAAACTGAGACCAAACTACTGCCCAACTCGGAGCAGAGCAAAAACACACTCTTGTACGAAACCGTTATCTAATACACACACATACACACCACATGTGTCAATTTGTCTATTGTCCAATCCTGAAGAGGTCTCCAGGACTGCTACACATCACGCTTGAGTGAGGTTACGTCCAGAATCATATACACACACACACACACAATGCACAGAGGCATATCCCATTCTGCTGGCACTTGTCTGTGGGCCATCCTCAAGCATATAAATATCCGTCCCTGAGGGATCAGACTGGATCTTCTCTGTGTCTCTGTATTGCATTAGTGTTGCTGTCTGTCCAAACCCCTCTGTCAGTCTACACTACACTGCTCTCTGCCCAAACTGCTTTGCAAACAGAGCAGTCACTATGCTACCCTCTTCAATTCAACCAAAAACAAAATCAGAAAAACAATAGTTAAGAGTCCTACCATGTCCTATCATGCCAGTTGGCAGGTGTGTGTTTGTGTGTTTTGCAGTCTGTGTGAGCTGTGTGTGTGTGTGTGTGTGTGTGTGTGTGTGTGTTCGTTCCAGCCTGTGTCAGCTGTGTGTGAGTTGTGTTGTGTTGTTTCTGTCCATATCAGTATTCCTCCCATGTGGTCCAGCTGTGTGTTGTGATCTGCCTTGGACAGAGCAGGCGGGCTGAGTCATTGAAAATAAAAGGAAAAGTCATTAAATGATTTAATGGATTTCTGATGGGCTTTTGTGTTTTATGTAGAGGTTCCGCACACACACACGCACATACACACAAACACACACACCCTTTCTCTTTCTCTCGCTCTGCCCCAAAGACACAAAGACACACACATGCACACACATTCTCTCTCTCGCTCTCCCTCAAACACAACCACACACACTCTGGATTTGCCACATCGCCTCACAAATTGCATTAAAAATGACTCTGAGTCAACAAGCCAAGAACACTTCTGATTGTAGTCTTCGGGGTAAAGCATTCAAAACTCAAAAACATGCCAAAATGTTTATTAAAAATCACCTTACAGGGTTTGCAAGAGAAAACATAAAAAACATTTATATACGAAAACAAATCAATCTCAAAGTAATGATGCATAGATATGTAACAACGGAAATCAAAATCACAGCTTCTTTAACATTCCAGAGGAACTGCAATTGAGTGTACCATTGACAAAATTGTGTAGCGTCAATATCATGTACACACACTTGCACCAAATGTGCTTTACTTCTGTTTGTATGTTTGTTACAGGGGAGGTTTCACATTTAGCCTATGTGGTAATGCTTTTAGTGCCCTGTGCTGTCTCGGCTCTCTTCGAGGCTAATTCTGGTAAGCTAGAGTCTCTGAGGGTCAATCCTGGTGCATTGGCAAGAGCTGGGTTCCTGAGTGGAGCAGTAACTTTTAAATCTATCTGGATGGTGCCACCACACCACACCCTTTGTGTGTATCCTTCCGTAGAGAAGCTAGCCAATGCACTTATCTGGTACATTGAATTTTGCTAACTTGTCAGTCTGGCCAGGCTGCCGTTTTGGAGCTCTTCCATTTCCCAGAAAAATGGGAACCAATGAGAAATGAGCTTACGCATACATCATCGGAATGCATTTTCTTATTGGTTGTAGATTCGCCCAGTAGAATACAGAGGCATCTGATGGACGTAGGTTAAGCCCGCCTCCCAGAAGGCGTGTAGTAACTGAGCCTGGCCTGGATATGCTCCTAAGAGCTTATCAGTCGTGTTAGCCAGGTTACTTAGCTAGATCTTTCCATCCCTTTGACTCTTGCTTCTGTCATATTTTTCATTTCGTTTACTCTTTTATACTCTCTGTCTTCTTCCTCGTGTATACAGTGTAACCAGTTGAATATCTGTCGGGACAGCACAACGACTAACTCTGCCAGAGCATTAATAAAAATGGCCTCAAAATGGCGGGAAGAAAACAGCAGGTCCCATGGCAACCAGCCCCATTAGTTGTCATGGAAACAAAGTGCTTTGCTGCTGGAGCACTGTGGAGCGAGTGTGGAATGGTGGGAGAGGAGAGAGGGATGGGAGGATGGAGGGAGGCCACAGGGAGAAGGAGTCCAGCCTGACCTCTGTTGGTTACAGATGAGTAACACAGGCCATCTCCTGTTGCCATGACAACACAGGGCAAAAAGCAATTGGTAAAAATCCTTGTCATTGCAGAGGCTTGGCAACAGTGTGAAAGCATGAGGGTATGTTGGTGAGGGCTTGGAAAACTTGTGCGTGGGTATGTCTGTGTGTGTGTGTGTGTGAGTGAGAGAGAGAGAGACAGAGATCTTACCAGTGCACACTCATAGCTGGAATGCCCTTTCGCTGTCTGGCCGAGACAGTGCAGGACGGCGCCATGAATAGAGAGGAACAGACGACTCTTAGGGATTAAAGGGGAGAAGAAGCCTCCCCGCTCCAGCTGCTGGACAACACACACTACAACACAAGAACATTGGCAAACCAATAATTCATTCCTTATTGCCGTCAGATACTTCTGACTGTATTAACAGAGCCCATTACACACTAGCTGTGACTCAGCCCAACATACTGTACCCCCCCTCTCCTGCATGCTCACATGACTCGCGTGCACGCACAAACACACACAGGCACACACGCATTTACATTCACACATTTTTTTCACATGTAGTCAAAGAGCTGTGACTTTCCATTTCTCCTAATTCTACAAGACACAAACTCATTTGTGTATGTACTGTATACACACGCTCTCACTCATTCTCTCCCTCCCCCTCTCTCACACACACCCACACCCTTTCACATCATTATTCACCTTAGGTTGTTCTATAGAGACCATACATATTTGTCTTCACTTCCTCAAACTAAATATATTATGGAAATACAGGAAATCTGTACAAAGTATTTTAAGGACACATAAAACTGTTGCCCCGGCAGTGTTTCAGTGACCAACAATCACAAGGGGACAACACTGCTGGTCGAGTCATTGTTCATTGTGCACTCAGATTTAGGATGCACCTGCCTAGCTTGCCAAAAGCTGTTGGCAGATGGTCTCAAGATCAGCTGCTGTTTGCAACTTTTTCAGAATGGCAAGGGCGAATGGTGATATCTAAAGAGTCTTAGTGTTCATAAATACTAAATGTTTTATTTTTCTCATCATATCTGAAAAAAAGTTAGAGATAAATATGTATGTTCTTTACAGCACTGTAGAACTAAAACTAAAATGTGAAGGGCCTATAACTTATATATTTGTACACACAGTACCACATATAGATGTCAAGTGACATTGCCTTCTCCCTATATAAAACCGCCTTTGATCGCTGACCCAGAACAGCATTTATTTTGCAAACGTTTTCAGGTCTTCTTGTTTAGGCCAGCCATTATCAACCCACAGACACACACACAGTTAACTGTTCTTTCACACACACACACACATACATCAATCACATTTTCTGTTCTCAGTGTGTGTATGCATGTATAGGAGAGAGAGGAGGACCCCAGCTGAAATGATCCTGTCCTAGCTGTGGGTGACAGAGGAGGGTTTCACAAAATAGATAAAACACTCACCTTGACATCCTGCCAGGTACACGGTCACATCCACCTCGTCAAAGTCTCTACATATCTGAAAGAGAGAAAAAGAATAAAAGGAATGGTAAAAGGCTGAAGAAAGAGAGAAACCTGGTCACCTGTTTTTATTCCTGTCTCTCTTCTCTCACTCTTTTTCCTGCCCCTTACCCCCCACCCCTTCTCCACCCCACTCCATTCTAGCCTAGCCCGGGCAGAAAGAAAAACCTACCATAGATTAGGCTCGCCAATTTGTATGGAGAGCACACACAGACAGTTTTGTTCTCTAAGTCGGCCACCAGATAAGCGAGAAATAAGAGCATTGCGTAATGGCACAAAACAAGATTAAAAAAGGCAGCTCTGTTTTGAAAACAAATGGCCTGGCAGTAAAAGGTGGTCAGGGGCCCTCCTGCTCAAACTGACTCAAGCGAGGTGTGCTGGCGTCATGTCGGGAAGAGCGCATCATCTCTTGGGCCTGGTCTTTATTCTTTGGCATGGCTCTATGTCTCTCGGTCTTAACTCATGACCATCAGGTTACATTAGTACCCTTCTCCATTCATGCTGTTACCACATCCTACTTGTATGTCCTATTTGTGCTTTTATTAGGTCAGAACAGATGGACAGTAAACAAGTGTTCTAGACTTTCTAAGACTGTCCTAGGCTTTAAAAAAGAGACCCTTTGAAATGATAATGAGAATCTGCTAATGTAAGTGGATTCTGTTTCATTCGATCTTTCTTTCTTTCTTTCTTTCTTTCTACTGTGCTTGATGGATTGTCCTCACATTTTTCAGGGTCTTCAGTGTGACCGTGTCGATGAAGCTCATGGTGGACAGGTCCAGGATGATGTAATGTTTATTGCTGCCGGTGGCTGCCTCCATGCTGTGCGTGTCCTCCGTCATTGTGTCGTCAGCGAGCTCGTATGGCGCGTCCCATCCATGCGTCTCTGGCTGTGGCATGAAGCCCTTGTTCACACAGCCGTTTGTGATGCTGCCATTTCTGTGCGGTGCCATGCCGTTGCCACAGTGCGAGTCCTTCTGTGGGCCACACCAGTGAACTGAGTCCGTTTCCTTAAGGACAGAATGTGCCGTTCCACCGGCCGAGACAGTGACGATTCGGCTCTGTAACACAGTAATGAGTCTGCTTAGCAACAGGTCATGCATCAGGCTTACCAGCAGCATTAAAGTTAAACTTGCAAATGTACTGTATACCTTTAGTGTTACGCAACTGTACTGTACTGTACAGATCATGTAGAGGTCTACAGTACATAACCTCTGTCTCTCTCTTTCTCACACACACACACACACACACAAACACACACGCACACACACCTCCCCTGGCTCCACAGACATCCAAGTGAGCACAGCTCAATGCACTTTGATCAGGAGCATGTCTGAGTTCAGAGAGCTGAAAGCACCTGCACGTCATTCACCACCACAAGCCCGTTATGAGCCCTGAATGCAAAGGCAAAAGCAACGTGAACACGTCTGCCCACAGAGGCTATTGATGGACTGTTATTCTCACCATCCCAGCATAATTGTCGAGTATAGGAAATCACAACGTGGGGCTGGACCCATCAATAACATGCATGGCAGCAGCTGTATCCAGCCTCAGCGGCTGCCAATGGACTGAGTGAACTGAAGTGAGTCAATAATACGACTGTGGCCACATTATTTCCGCTCCACAAAGAGATCTGCTATTACTGTTCCGATATTACAGAGGTTCATAATGATGATTTATAGGAAACAGTGTTAAGTCCCGCTGGTCTGTGAGAATATGAGTGTGCATGCGTCGGTGTGTGTTTTTTTCCGACACGCTTCAGGCTCTCTAACCTCTTTCCCGTTCTGCCTCTTTGCTCTCTTTTCCTCTTCGGCTCGTAAGCGTTTCTGATTCGCGGCCTGCTTCTTTTTCTGCTTCATCAGCCTATTGATATTGAAGCCACTCTGGGAGAGATGGAGAAAGAGAGTGACAGAAAGAGACAGGAAAGAGAGAGAGAAAGAAGGGATAAGAGAGAGAGAGAGAAGGGAGAAAGAAGACAGGAAAGAACAACAAGGAAGAGAATATAGTGTTATAAACTGACAAGATGAGACAGGGAATCATGTAGTGTATTTGGGTTCACATTGGTGACTGGACGTTAATGTGGGCTGTGTAGCATGAGGGATGGGAGGGTAGGGGGGGCACCTTCTCTTCTAGAGCGTCTCTGTAGAGCTCGGCGTTGGCGTAATACACACTGGCAGAGGAGCGGAAGATGGTGATGCCTGTGATCTCCTTGGCCTACATACAGCGCACACACACAGTGACTGTTCACACTTAATACACACACATAGGGGTGCACTCTCAAGCAGATAGGGGCACACATGTGGAGAACATTGTTATTAAAACAAACACACACATATATTGACATAGATGTGCATACACACAAACACACACACACACACACACACACACACACACACAGAATATATGCACTTAATATATGCATCCTCATGATAGCAGTGATACATAGCATTTCTGATGAGCTCTGTGGATGTGTCTGGGCTTGTGGAGTGTGTGTGTGTGTGTGTGTGTGTGTCTGTGTGTGTGTGTGTGTACTTACCTCCTCATAGGTCTCTGTGTCCAGGTAGAGCTCTGTTCCTGATACCCAGCCAAGCAGATAATACTTTGGACTGGAAGAGGGAGAGAGAGAGAGAGAGAGAGAGAGAGAGAGAGAGAGAGAGAGAGAG
>JAGFZM010000037.1:343455-406341 GCA_017657215.1 Limnothrissa miodon | reverse complement strand
AAAAAACTTTTTTTTTATGACAGGCAAGATGAATGAGTGCATTCATTGGATGATGTCTACTGATAACTTTAAAACTGACTTTAACCTCAACTTGAACCTAAAATTAAAAGTAAGAACATAATTTCATATGTCAATGCCTAAACCTCATGTGGTCCAGAAATACATGTACAGTAAACTGAATTTAGAATGAAAACCAATTAATGCTGGCCAAATTTTATAATATGACATATCACAATGAAGCATCGTTGCAAGAATACAATGGACTTTGAGACAATTTTAATCTTTATCTTTAAAAAAATCCTGCTTTACTGTATGCAAATTCTTGTCTAACGAACAAGTTACACTCCATGTGAGCACAATTGCCCTCTCCTGGCCTTCATTTGCCATTGCATATACACACTTCAGAAAAAGAAAAAAAATTTCAGGAATCAAGGTCTATGATCCAAGAACAATAATGATCGGTACAGAGGGAAAAAAAACACATGTCAAACTTAACCAAGTGTTTGAAGGTAATTACTCACCACAATGAGCTCAATAGGAATAGGGAGAGGAAGCTTTTTGCGGTAGCATGAGTTTAATTCTTTCACAATAATCAGGACAGTCAGAGCCACCACACTGACCACCAGTGTGGGGATGCTGGTGCCAGGGAGGCGATAGCAGAGGTCTTGCAGAATCTGCAGAGAGGAAAGTTGCAATGTTTTTTATGTCCAGCAGGGGGTGGCATGACTATTGTTTTTGACATATGACTTGATTGAACAGATGACTTGTTCTGCCAGTGTCTGACCTCATTGTTTGTGATAAATGTGTAATGCATTATTGCAAATGCATAAATAAAAAGTGTTTGTGTGGGTGTGGTGCGCGACTGTGTGTTTGTGTGTGTATGCAAGTGTATGCAAACATGCCTGTGTGTGTGTCTTTTGTTCGAAAGACAGCAAATAGACTTACATATATCTGTGACAGTGGTCCAGCAAAGCGTTTGAGGTTCACCCCAAAAATATACTTCAGCTGAGAGATGACCACATGTGTGGCTGCTCCTGTGGTGTAGCCTCTGACCAGCGGCTCAGACAGATACGTCACCACAAAGCCAAATTTCACCAGCCCCAACAACACCTTGTTTAAGGAGACCAAGGCAGAGATGGGGGTGGGGGGGTTAACAAATAGAAGAGATATAGATAGATAGATAGATAGATAGATAGATAGATAGATAGATAAGGTACTCACCTGAAAGATTCCACTAAGTAAGGTGACAGAAGTGGCTATCTGGACCCGGAAGGCATCTCTGGCTGCTATATCCACCTCCCCCACAGAGGAGCCATTTGTCACATTAGCCATGAAGTTAGCATCCGGTGCTAACCGTTCAGCTACACTTCCGACCATGATGCTGATGACAGCAAATGTACCTTCACAGCAATAAATAAATGGAAATGTACAAAAGTGTCTCAATTAATATCTAGCAGTGGCTACTAGTACTAGCAGTTGCTTTACTGTTTGCTAAGCAACCATAAACAAAATAGGATTATACCACAACAGAAACCTACAGCTTAAGACATCCTGGAACAAATTGAGTTTGTGTTTTACACAATGCCACCATAACTACTGTACTGACCTATGGAGATGTGTCTGGATGTGCCAAAGATGAAGTACACTAGTACAGGGTAGAAGGACGTGTAGAGCCCATAGACTGGTGGGAGTGAGGCCAGCAGACTGTACGCCATCCCTTCAAACACATCACACACAGCACGCCTTCAGAGCCACTCACAAACACTTTAGAGAAGTGTTTTTTTCCAAACCTTTCCAAACCCTTGAAACTTACTGAAACCTACTGAAATGAATGTAATAGTACCTATATTTCTTTAACAACCTCTAGTTATATTTATCATTCATTTGCCTACCAAACATAACATTACTGTGTAGTTAAAAAATGTTGCAGATATTTAATTATGTAACCCAAATGAAATCTCTGGCAATCAACTCACAGTTTGAGAGCCAGGGATTCTAACTGAGTGAAAGGACTATGGTATAAAACACTCAGTCAATATTTATCTTTTACAGATGATTGGTCAATTTAATGTTTGATTAGGCTTTTATTCTGGTATCATTTATGCAATGTATAATACTTTACTAAAAGAGGGGAGGGTTTACCTTGGGGCAGGTGCATGATTCCTACACTGATGCCAGAGATGAGATCACCCAGGCCATTTTCACGGATTTTGTAGCGAGGCAGCCACGACAGGACAGGAAGCCAGGAGACCAGGAAGGCCCTCAGTTTGGGCAGTGAACACCTAAAGGTAGACAGCAAAGAGAAGAGGTAAAGGGGTTGATGGATATGAATGACGGGATGTGTGAAAATGGAGAAACAGATCAGAAGAGTACCAGAACAAGAGCATCAGTTTATACGTATGTTAAATTGCTATGCTTTGCAAAAAAAAATCTATGCTTCATTGCATACTGAGGTGGAGAAGAGGTGAGAAGAAAGAGAGATGAACGGATAACAGGGAGAAGGAAGAAAGCTGAGGAAGCAGAGGGATATTTAGTTCACTCAGAATGTTAAAAACTATTTGGTGAATTTAGGGAATTTTGAGATTAACTCATGCGTGAAGCCTTTTGAGATTATGCGTGAAGCCCAGGAAAGGTGAACAAAACTTGAGAAAGACCGACATGACGTATCTGCTTTCTTGCATATTCATAAGTGACCTCACATACATTTACAATTTACATTCAACTACAAGAATTTTGTAACCCCCACCAAATCCCCCTTTGCACACACATGGAGTGACTAACACACTATTTTAGGCCCTGGAAAGAATCACAACTAGCCGACTTCCTTCTCTAAAATATATTAACTATAATGAGGTTATTCTTTAGCTAAGTTTTTCAGTGACTCATCTTTACAAATTAGTCTTAAAATTACATATGTTGATGCAGGGCAAATTCTCCCCGAGCCCTTACTCAACCAAAGAAAACATGTGAATATGCAAATGTCCCCAAATGCAAAAGAAAAGTGCTCTTCATGCAATTCTGTCTGAGAATCTGGAGAAGCCAGATTCTACAAATAAATTGCAACTGCATGGAACTGAATGAAAAAGTTAGTAGACATGTTCTATTGTAAATATTAAATATAAATATTATATTATATTCATATTTTTTGTATTTACATTTGAACATGCACCAAGCACTCAACTGCATCCCAGGAGTGCAGTGAGCAAATTAACGGTAAAATGCAAATATTTAAGCACAGCAGTAACACTGGCATCATCTTCACAAACATATACTGAGGTGTGACCTCTAAGTCTTACTTCCTACGATGTCCTAGGATGTCCCAACAAAGTGCTTTAAGACTGGACTTCAGTGCCGCCCTTAAAGACACTGCAAATTTGATTTGCAGAATATTAGAGACATAAACGCACATGCTACCTCACCGTCACTGTGATCATTATGTCATTTCTCACCGCATAGATTCCTGCAGTCGCTCCCTCGGGCAGGGTCCTCCTCGCCGGCTTGTCCGCTTTCGGGCCATCTCTTCCAGTATGCTCCTGTCCACACTGAAGTCTCCAGCCTTGGGCTCATACACCCCCATTTGTGTCTGATCTTTTACCAATTCACCGGAGCAAAAAGTTTAGAAAAGTTCCGCCTAGCTAACAGCTTTATCACTTCTTTTTTTTTTTCAAGTCTTTTTTTTTTTTTTAAATAGGTTTGAGATTTTCAGTCCTTTAAAGAAAGAATGAGGCCTGCACTGTGGGCAAATGTATCTAGTTTGCTGTCAACAATGTGATAGAATGGAAGAACAGCACCCAGGCACCTCTCTTTATCAATGAGACCCCACCACGCCTCCTCTAAATATCACACACCCCCTGCTTGGTGACACAAGGGAAAG
The DNA here is from genome assembly GCA_017657215.1 of Limnothrissa miodon. Lineage (NCBI taxonomy): Eukaryota > Metazoa > Chordata > Actinopteri > Clupeiformes > Clupeidae > Limnothrissa > Limnothrissa miodon. The sequence continues at coordinate 402,467 of JAGFZM010000037.1, read as the reverse complement.
GAGGGAAACACAGTGTGCAAGACAGGCCCTCAGGATTAACCTTGGGAAAGCACAGGTGCAAAACAGTGTAAACATTCTCCCCTTAACTTCACTATCTCTCCTCCTCACAGACATACCCACAAGCATGCACGTACATCTACACATGCACACACCCACGCAAACACCCCCGCCCACACACACACAAATACCTAAAACACATGCACACATGTAAAACACATGCACAGACCACTCAATATGTTTCCACTGCTTACATTTATGAGTGTCACAGTACAGATGTTTTTTTTATGATTTATGTGGAATTGCACTTTCAAAAACATTGTTTGTCCTACTTGTCTTGAAGACACTCTGTACAGATTGCTGGGAGGGACTTTTAATCTCCAAATAGTTTTGACTTCAACAAAACAAAAAGGCCACTCTCTTCCAATGTTCTTCCAATGGGTGCATTTGAACATGGAGTGGGAGTAGTTGGAGATGTGGAAAAGTACTGGTATAAAAGTAACGGTTGTACCTGTACCAGTCAAGAGATGTGAAAGACTGTGGTGTGCTTTTCAGAGAGGGCTGTTTTTTTTTTTTACCCTCCTCCCTACTTGCAGTCAGTGCCAGGGAGGACTCATCTGTCTGCACATCCACCTGAGTTTGTTTTATTGCAATTTATGGTTAAAGTGCTCAATGTCTTATTTTTCCAGCTTTTATTGTGTCATTTATCAAGTGACTGATTCACTTCATTGTTTAAGCCCAAGCCACAAATGCTCATCCATCAATCTTACCTGCAGATGCCAGATCAGCAATTACTTATATGTCATATTTTTACATGAAACCCTTTAGACCATTTGCAATAAGCAAGAAAATATTAGAGGGCATTAATATTGTGATTCCTCTGTCTCTTCACTGAGAAAGTAATGATGTTCAGAAATGTGCAATTGCCTACGACGAGTATGGATGTCTATTGAACCAAAACGCAGCATTTCAGACTTTGGTCACTGATGTTAAATGAGCCCAGTGGTCACAGCCTTTGGAGTTGAACTGGCGCTCGTACGATGTTATGAAAAAGTCTCTCTTATGCTCCTGAATGCATGTGGGGGTATCAGTCACTTACCTTGATGTGCTCTATACATTTTACTTGTACTTGCCTTTTGTCTTACGGACATGCCTTCAAGTAACTCGTGTAAGACTTTCATGTATGTTTGTTGCTGAGTGCTGACGTGCTCTAATGGAATATGGAGGGGAGTGAGCTGCCAGACACTAGTTTTGCGATCTGCAGAAGCATATCCAACATACACTGGGAAAGATGCCCCCATATTGCAATGTGTAGTGCTATCACTGGCATTAAAGTTTGATTGAGTGTAAAACTAAAACTACCATTCAACTACCCAGGCTAATAGCATCAATATTATATTTTGATACAGTACTATGAATACTCCTACAACAAAATCATTTTTTAGCATCAAATAAGGAATGAAATTTGAAGCAAGTTTTGAAGTGATCAGAACACATTAAGGACTGTGCAGTATACCGGGAACTAAAGTGAGGCAAAGTTAAAGAATCTAGTCAATGCAACCGCACTGATGGATAGTCTTTTACTCTTATTATCATTCACCCAAAAGCTCTCTCTCTTCCTGCCACACACACACACAGAATGCAATGGATGAGCGGATGGGTTACATATGAACTGATGACTTACAAACATGAAGGAGGACACTCTATTCCTGACTGAACGGTGCGCACTAACTCATTACGTCAGCAGTGGGATGCACCTGCTGTCTAGTCACAAGGCATCACCACGCACACACACCTGCACTTAAACATGCTTCCTCTCTTCTGCTGGCACACATTAACAAGAGTGCAAATCTGAGGCTGTCATTTCCATTTGCTTACTTAACAACCAGTGGGGCCATCTCGGGTTGTTGGCTCAAGATAACTATGTGTACTTTTTGTTCTTGTTTTTTGTTGTTGTTTATTTTTATATTTGCTGTATGTAATGTGTGATGATATTAATGCCTAGATCTATCAGCTATTGCTGTTCCATCATGCCTTGAGAAACAGGGAAAATTTGCTTTCTCATAGCAGCAAATTTTCTGAAAATATCTGAAAGTGCTCGAATATGTGCCTCAGGTAATCACTTCAACTTGTAAGCCGTTAGAATGTAAGTTGTGTAAATAAAATGTGTCTTGACTCACATGCAATTAGATATACCCAAGACACATTCTAACTAGTGTGTTTTTGGTCAATGTTCAAAAACTTGTGTGATTTTGTTCATTGTTCATACATGTATTTGATTAACTCATTAGAGAAACAGTGTATTTAGAGTTACTAACATTTGGGAAATGATTTACATTTATGGATTTAATAACTCTAACAGTATTTCATGTGAAGTTAAGACAAACCTATTGCTGACTTTTGCTAATTATTTAATTAACTTCTCACACATCTAGAGGACATCTACTGTAAGTCAGAATGCTGTTTAGCTCAACATTCAACACCATCTGACCACAACAGCTGGTAAAGACACTAACAGCTGGGTCTAACCATCGTCCTCTGTAAATGGATCCTGGAGTTTTTGGTAGAAAGACGGCAGGCAGGCTGTCAGGAGAAAAAGGACCTCCAACACCTAAGCCACCAGGTCATCACACGTTTCCCCATAACTGTGCAGCCTCACACAGCTGCATATACAATTGATGACACGTGACACATTGATGACACAAAACTTTGGTGATAAACAGAGACACTGAGGACTGGAACAGAGATGGGGTGACACAGCCCAGCAACTCAGTACAACCTATCCCTCAATGTGGACAACTCACTACAACCTGTCCCTCAATGTGGACAAAACAAAAGAACTAATCACCAAAATACCCTGATGTCCATTATCAACCTTTCAGCTGAGACTGGCCAGGACATAACGTTTCCTGGCATCAACATAACAAATAACTTGGGCTAACATGGACTAAGAACACCACATACACTACAAAGAAAGCCCAGTGTTGCCCCTACTGTCTCTGAAAGCTGAAAATGGCCCAACTCACCTTCCTCATCCTGACAACTTTCAACAGGGGCACTACTGAGAGCATCCTCAGCAGTGCCATCACAACTGTGCTGCTGCAGAACGAAAAGGTACTGCAGTGGGTTGTGAGGACGGCTGAAAAGATTACAGGGGCCTCTCTCCCCTCCTTCTCCACCCACTGTCTGCGCAAAGTCAAGAACTGTCAAGGACACAACACACCCGTCCTATGGACTCTTCTCATTACTGCCATCAGGTAGAAGCCATAGTATAACTACCACATTATAACTGCCCAATCCTCCAGACTGGGGAAGAGAAGAGTTTCTTCCCTCAAGCTGTTAAACTGTTGAACAACAAAACACACATTAGGACAGGACAAATAATAATGAAATAGGAAAAAACAAACAACAGGACACAGATACACTATGAAGATTGACATAGAAACAGCAAATCATATCTTTTTCCAGAGCTGCATTTAGTAAGGCTACAGAACTCTAGTGCACCAAAAAAGAAATCAGTTAAAAAAAAAATCCCCCTCACAGAAAGCTTTAGTGTAAGAGGCCAGGAGTGGCCAAACCTCTCTGTTTGCAGAGGTACTGAAACAAAGTAAGATGCCAAAGTCCAATGTAGACTACATTATTTATTTATTTATTTTCGGCTTTGTGTTTAATGACTTTAATTACTCATTTAAGAAGACAACAAAGTAAGCATGACATTAGGACTATAATACATTTTCATTGTATACAACTATTACATTGGTGGTCCTTGGGTCAATAGACACCCAGACGGATTAATGATTGAAACTTAAGATAAATAAATATTTGAGCAATTATGAATCAAAGTGTTATTGTAATATGATAAGAACTAATTACAATGTATAAATGTTGAAACTGTGAAATGTAGCAGTAGTGAGAGTAAAATAACAATAGTAATCTTTCCAGCTCTCCAGCAAATCAAAAGATTATACTGTACTTCAAAAGACAAAATTATTATAATGTATGTATTTCACATTACTGCAAAAAACATAAATAGTTTTTCATTCCAAGTCATATTAATAAACTGCATATGTACTGAGAAGTAATGTAAAGCCATTGAAACACCAGAAAGATTTTGTGTCAATCAGTTAGATTTTATGATAACTGTATTGTGTATTTCACAATTAACAGGTATTCTAGGTTCATAAAGGGATAAGTTGTGTGTTTTGTATAACTCTTGATGGTTGTTATTAGACACATTCACACAATCACTGTATCTTTACAAAACATTTTTTTCAAAGAGTTTCAAAGAAACCAAGAATAAATAACGATTTGAGGGATGCAGAAAGGTTAAGGAAGAAAAGCCAGACCTCATTAAAAGGTGCTATATAGTTTCTTCATCAGAGTACACAACATTCTGGAGAATGCAATAAATGCAGAAATGAATGCCACTGCATTTTTAAGATGTAATGGCAGCAAGGACTGCAAGGACACAAGGCAAAGGTCAATGATTCCGACCTTGTGCGGCTGAGTTATGGAGGTTATGAGTTATGAATATGGGTCATATATGATACTCAGGGCAGTTATGAAAAATTTCCATACACAACTTTTGGGCTCATTTCGATCGGCTCACCGAGACGAGAAAGACGGCGTGGGGGTCGCCCGGGGGGCCCCGGGATCGAGAAAGGATGCTAGACTTGACTCCAATGTACACTCTCTAGTGTGTTTGCTTATTTGCTCATACATACAGAAAAAATAAGCTATCAGCTAAAAAATTATCCACTAAAAAATAAGCTTTAGCTACAGAGACAGTAAACCAAGAGTGGCCAAGTCTTTCTGCTTGCAGGCTACATTCTAAAATATCTAAGATGCCAAAGTCCAATGCAGATTTAACAGAACCAGAATTTAACCGAACTAGTTTAATATTTTAAGAAAACCTGCAGACCATCTACACATTTTCTATGATGCTACAGTAATTCTTGATGATACAGGCCTATTATAATACTATACTACTACAATACTAACAGTACTGAAATTATGATTTGACACACAGTATTAGACACATATAAACATTTTGGGTGTTTACATAAATGCAGGCAATGTGGTGGGCCATAGTTTGGCCAGCCGTGGTATATATGGTCCTTACAATATGTAGTGTCCCCATATAGAAAGCGTCTGAGTCAGGTGCCACACCAACACAAACCAATAAAGAAAAATAGAAATACTCCTGCAGTCATCCGACTTAAGGAAGATGTTCCAGACTGTCACGCCCTGTCTGTCTATTTAGTGTCACTTCTTGCTCTCGTGTTCAATGTGCTCCTGTGTTCACTTCCTGGTCTCGTGTCCCATGTGCTCCTTTTGTTTATCCCTACTGTGTTCCCAGCTCCGCCCCTCACCTGCTCCTTGTCTCCTTCCCTCATTATTAGTCTTGTCATTCCCTGCTTAGTTTCAGCTGTGTCTTGTCTTCTAGTTTGCCCCTGTGTATTTAAACCCCTGTTTCTGTTCAGTCCTTTGTCTGTCATTGTCGCACATCCATGGTTCTGTGTCTGTGCCTACGTGTAAGTTTACTATTTGTTTAAATAAATCCTGTGTCTGTGTGAAAACCTGCATTGTGTTTTGGGTCTGTATTAATTCAACTGTGACACAAACCACCATTAAAACAAGCCATGAAGTTTCTTTATTTATTGTAGGTTGAACTGGATGGAATAAAAAAAAAATTATACAATAAAAGACTGTCACACAGGACAGTAAAGACAGTGACAAGTGGGAGAGAGAGAGGGTGGAATCCTTCAGAAAAAAATTAAGTATCTATCTGACATGTTGTTGTTTTTAATTTGGGTTAAATGTATCATAAAAATGCAGTTAAGTATAACAATGCCTCAGGTCAACCAAGTTTACATGTCAACTGAGATAAAAAAAATAAAAAAAAAACGGTTTAAAATGTTTGGCACAGGTTCAATGTTCCGTATTTTATGTCTGCAAATAAGGATTAATGAAGCAAATATTTATTCAACATGAAACCTCATTCTGCAACTATGATGAGGAAACGCAGAAGTAAGGCTTAGAATGTTAGTATGAAGTCTTTGGTAAACTTTCACATGAAAATGAACATAAACATGACTTGGATTATGAGTATTGAAATACTGTAATTAAATAATGTAATGTAAACATGATGGCTTCTGATGTATGAAAGCTGCTTTCATGTGGCCAAGTTTGGTATCACATCTATTCTCACTGTGACAGATGGGAGGCATAAACAGAGACTTTCTCTTTTGTGTGAGTGCCCCCCCCCCCCCAACTGATATGGCTACAGATCCAACACAAGGGAGTGGGCTCTCTAGTGATAAATGATCCCCAATTTTGCAACTTCCTAAAAAAAAAAACAAGAATGTAAGAGTAGAATTCCAAGAATGCAAATTTGGAATGGTTATAGCCTAAGATGGTGCACATGTTCACCAGTCATCAGTTGAATTAAGCCGTCTTACATAGAGCACAGAGAGAAGCAGGTACACTTCTAGACAATTTAAAACTTCCACAGAAACACCTCCATTGTGGAAAGATCCTGCTTCGACAACATAAATGCAGTAAATACAATATTTTGGAAAGAAAAACCTGTATTCATGAAAAATACAAAAAAATACTACTTTTTACTTCATTGTAGGCCTACAACACAATTCAATATTTTTGAATATTATTTTCTTTTCTCTAATGTAGGCTAAAAGTTAGATGTAAGCCTTGTAGAGTCTAGACAGTAGGCCTATATCTTAATAAAATATTCAATTAAGGCCTAGTGATCAGAAGAACATATGGTTAATATAAACTCTTATCTAGGCTATTATTGATGAATGACTAGATTAATTATTAATTAGACAATGCTGCCTCCCACCATTTGGGCACGCACCAAAATAATGTTAAAGTCTATAAAAATAGTATTTTATTCCTGCAGAAGCCCTGAGTTTATTACTAGTTTTAGCAAAAAGACAAAAGGCCAACGAAGATGAGAGTAAGGCGCGTGCTTGTTGTTATGACAACCGGTGCCCCTCCTACCGGTTTGTGCCAGAGCATCACTTTGCTGGAGTCCAGAGGAGAACATGCGGGAGGCTGACAGAGTCGGCTCACCGGTCACAGGGTCAAATTACTCTCATAGGCTATGTCCTAAGCAGCCCCAAACACTATCATTTTACAGACTTGAATCTGAAATTTGAGGGTGCTGTGAGCCTCGCAAGGAGAAAAATATCTAGCCTTCATGCTTCAAAATAGACGAAATCCAAACATTTGTAAACATTAGTAATGATTTAAATACATTAAATAAAAATCGGCTTTCTTCTTGAAGATAAACAGACGAGGAATGGGTCATTTTGACAACCCAGAGGCGCATACCAAAATGGTCCGGCAAGACACTGGGGAATCGAACGCGGAGGAGCTCGCAGACCTCTTGGGAACTGACATGCCGGTAAATACCGAACGCTGTGAAAGCACAGACGCTGATTTGCAACACGCAGTAAGTGAAGGATGGCCACCGTTATCGGTAAAGAGACATCAACACAAGCACAGCCTGAAACGCCGGTATGAAGTTCTGGAGACGCTTGGTAAAGGCACTTATGGTAAAGTGAAGAAAGGTGTAGAGAGAAGAAGTGGAGAAACGGTAAGGGCGGAAAGGTCTTACATGTAGCTTCAATATGAATTAATTGAATTTTAGTCCGTTTTAGTTAAAATTCATTACCCTATGAAAAGTGATGGCGATTTTGTAGTTTTATCTCTTTTTCACCTTCAAGAGAACCAATTGGTGTTTTTAATAACGTTTAATTTGATAGCTAATATTGACGCACTAATATTAAAAATAGCTACTCAGTTCTGTCCGAATAAAAGTTTTTCTGCTCTCTAAGACAAGTTATGTGTTAGTCTATGTGGTGGGTGCTAGCATGCATGAAATGAAAGCTAAAGCTTTGTGTCCTGTATGCTTAAAGGCTACATATTGATAAGGATCAAGATTATAGTAATTTATTCTTTCATAAACATTTGTGGAAAGCCTCTGTAAAGACCGGACTTGTTATCTTAAGAGCCTGAACCCCCCCACACCCCCAACCTAACAATCCCCTGACAGAATTTGTCCGGAGGTCAGGAAATTGGAAACAGAAATTCTTGTGTTTTTCTCTGTGTGAATGACACTACAGAATGCAGACAGGTGTTTAGTAAACACAAGAACCATGACATTCAACACAACATTGGCTACTGTAGTAAATAAACATTTAATCCAAAATTACATATTTTTTGTGTAGGCCTATTCATTTCCTTACTGCTGAAATTCAACTTTTTAGAGAATAACTTTATTTCTTCAGCGATTTTCTCAATCTTAGTAGAATTAAATGTTCTGAAACTTGTAAGGAATTTCCAGATATCTTTTAACGCCCGACAAACCAAAGGATCAGACTGGTTGTTTACCCATAGCCTTGGACATGTTATGTATATTTTATTTAGAGGATTATATTTTTGTATTAATGTGGGATAAATAGTGTCTGTGCATGTGGAACCATCTGGGTCGTTGTTCTTTACAGGGGAGAATTTAAGCCATATTTATTGGAATAATAATCAGCTGTAATCTCTTTTGTTACAGTGGGCACTAGGATTGACAAACACTCTACTCTCTCCAAAAATACTTTAATACTCACTTACACCTTACGCCCAGAATAAGACTCTTGGATAGTGGGCATCTAGTGTTTGGAACTTTCAAAGTCTTTCGGCATGTTTTGGTTTTGATGCAAAAACAAAGTGCTATCCATCACCCTCTCGTCGACACTCCATCCCCTTTAGGGGGATTTTTCACCGAAACAAATATGGCTTTATTCGGGATAATCTGAATGGCCAATCAGATTACAGGAGCAGCTGACCCTTCACCCCTCCTCCCCAAACCCTCCCCAACTGTCTGCCAGTCATTTCTGGGGTGGAGGCGAGGTGGTCCCCATCAGCCAGGAGTTTAGCGTGCCAGGGATTCCTTCAAACAAAACAAACATATAGATTTGGCACGAGGGAGCGGGGCAAGCCGGTGAGGGGGGGGGGGGGGGGGGGGGAGGCTGAGTGTCTGTCTCCAGATTGGGGTCACAAGATTTTTGACAGGCTGCCAGATGGATCGGCCAGTGGTGGCATGAGATGGAAGGGCTGGATGGGGGAGGGGGGCGCAGGAATCATTAGTGGGTCGTGCAGATGCTAAGACACACACACACACACACACAACACAAATGCACACACTGACACAGTCTTATAAACATATGCTGCATTAAGCAGTTGAATGACATGATCACTGTTTGATAAACACATTAGACAGCTTTGATAAGTTCATCCTGTATGGCTGACCAAAACAGACCCACTGGGGCTGACACACACACACACACGTGCCATCAGGCGAAACAATGGTCAAAGTGTCTTATTGCCTGAACAGGCTTATTGGTGCGAGAGAGGTTGAGGGCCAAGGGGCTGGGTTGTGGAATGTCAGACGTTTAAATACACACACACACAAAGGGAGAGGGAGACCCACAGACAGAGTCACACGGAATACCAAGAAAGTAAGTAGGTCAGGAGAACAGGTTGAATTTTTACCTGGATTGCAAAAGATTGGTACAAACTTGGAATAAAGGTCGACACATGTTTGAAAGAGGAGTAAAGAACTTTACATGAGGTGGTTATTATACCTTTGACTGTGTGTACGTTGGACTGTATGTGTGTGTGGGCTTGTTTCACAGGTGGCCATTAAATCCATAAGGAAGGAACGCATCAGTGATGATTTCGACAGAGCCCACATTCAGAGGGAAATTGAAATTGTGTCTCTATTGAACCATCCAAATATCATACGAATGCATGAGGGTGAGCCTTACACAGATACTGCGCACACACACACACACACACACACACACACACACACACACACACACACAAAGACACCGACTACACACAGACACGCACTCGAATGTTCAGCTGAAAGTAATTTAATTGTGTGTGTGTTCTATAGTGTTTGAGTGTCGTGAGAAGATTGTGATGGTGATGGAGTATGCCAGCGGTGGAGAGTTGTACGACTACATCCAGCAGAGGCAAAGACTGACCGAGATAGAGGCACGGAGCTTCTTCAGACAGATCACATCTGCAGTACATTACTGTCACAAGGTACCCTGACAAGGGGTAGGAATTGATAGGACTTTATCAATAGCAAAGCCAGTCCTGAAATTGTTTCTCTTAATCAATTCTCCTATTCTGCACAACATTTTTAGCATCAGGACAAAGGCCTGTAATATGGTCCATACTATAAGGTGAACATTATCTTACTGTTCACCTTAGTAGTATGTAGTAGTATCTTATTAGAATGAGGGGGAAACCATATATCAATGTGCTGTCTATTTCAATTTTGCATTCCGGAAGACTAATTAACCACATTCTTCATGTTAAGTGGATATGATTCTAGTGAACTGAAGCATTCAATTTTCGGTTCTACTTGACACACGCACACACACATTATAATGTATTGATTCTCATCCCTCTCTCACACAGACAGACAGACAGACACACACACACACACACACACAAGTATTTTAATGTAGTAATGTCTATCTGAGTGACATGGAAATACAAAAAAAAACAAAAAAACATGCAGGATAGAGATAAAGTCGTAAACCAGAAGGCCTATATTTCCAGACAACCTATTTAGTCTGCTTCAGTGTGATTAACATGTCGGTTTTTACCCCCCAAAAACTGAGCCGTGCACCGGTTGCACTTGACCTGTGGTTCACAATGCAATTTAAATCCCACATTGGAATCAGTACGCAATTTCCATTTGGATTGGACCTTCTTGGAGTCAGGGTGGCTTATCAGAGGTTTAGAGGTTAGCACACCTTTGCCTGGGAATTCACAAAGCCAAATTCAGCAAGTAGGAGCAAAAGTGTGTGCCTGCTACACACCTGCGACAAACATTTAGAGAATCTTCCGTTAGGAAATAAATGGGTATGCACATGTGAGCATGCAGTGCATATAGCATCTGTATGTAGACAGTATAATTATTATATTTGATTCTGTTGTAGATTTAGCTAAAACTCCACTGACAAGACAGTGTGGCCTTGGTAACCCAACTAGAGTGTAGTGCAAATGAAAAAGGCCTGGGAAAAAGCACATACCAGTGTTGCTTTTACACATTTGCACCAGCACATATTGAAATCTTTTAATCTCAATTACAGAGCGAGAACTTGACTCAGTTGCCGTTCAGATCTCTTTTGGGTCGAGAGAATTATGAGTTTCACACTTATTTTCCACACACTGACACAGTTCCCATGGTTCTACCCTCTATGCAAGTTCAATGATTGTTTTCATTAATTCATCACAGAACAGAGAAAAATAGACAAAGCAAAGGCTACTTTTCCACCACTTGTCTTTACATCTACAAAAGATGAATGTAGGCCTGCTTGGATACGACAGTACAGTTCAGATATGATGAATGAAATGAATACATTTACTGTAGCTGTCTGACATCACACAGACTGCAGCTACAGCTTGTGTGTGTGACATCTATGAATTTGGAACTCCTTTCAGAATGGTGTAGTTCATCGAGACCTCAAACTTGAGAACATCTTACTGGACCAAAACCTGAATGTAAAGGTGAGTTGTTATGCGACGGTGTCCATGTGTTTATGTGAGTAAAGTAAGACCCCAGGGCCTCTTTGGCCTTTTTTTGTTTGGCCATTTCCCAATGCCTCCCTATCTATTTCTCACTTGTTTCTTGTTATCTCTCTAATATTCTATCAATAAAGGCTAAAAAGTTCCATAAATTATTTTTTTTTTCCAAGAAGCATCTGTGCACAACTACCAAATATTGTTTTTATATTCTATGTAATCTGTGCCCTGATGTGTTTTTTGGCAGCTAGCTGACTTTGGCCTGTCTAATCATTACGAGAGAGGAAGGATGTTGGACACCTTCTGTGGTAGTCCTCTCTATGCTTCCCCAGAAATCATCAATGGACTACCTTACCAAGGCCCGGAGGTGTGTTTCCAGCTCATTTCTGAATGCCAATGTTGATCAATGTGTGTCAGTGTTAACAAGACAAAAGTGAAAATAATATTTGATTGTGCACATGTTGAAAAATAATTATTAAATTTGTGTTAACCATTGATTATAATTGTGTAATTTGATATTAACTGCATTTTCCCTTGTAATTGAAAAGGTGGACTGTTGGGCTTTGGGGGTATTGCTTTATACTCTGGTTCACGGATCAATGCCATTTGATGGAGCAAGCTACAGTGGCCTTAGAGACCAAATCAGACAGGGACGTTACCGCAAACCTCAGCCTCCATCAGGTGAGTACACACAGACAAGTAAAATATGGTTTTGCCTAGGGTATTTTTTGGTTTCTTAATTTGCAGATTTTGATTCCTATGTGGTACATACAATGTTTTTTCTACTGTATGTGTGCTGTTCTTCATGCTTCAAGGCCAAGTCTCATCCTAGACTACTACTGCTATTTATTTAGAAGATATTGTTGCTCTTTATAAAATGTCTTTTTTTATAATAACCAGGTTGTATTATCAAACCTATCTTTCTCAGATACCAGAGATCTGATTGTCATTACTGTATGTACTGTACTGTTGCATGAATTACAGTATTAAATCAAGTTTGTCATTCACAGAAGCCTGTGGCCTGATTGACTGGATGCTAACTGTGAGGATGGAAGACAGGGCAACTGTGGAGGATGTAGCCAACCACTGGTGGGTAAACTGGGGCTTTGAAGTGTCTGTTTGTGATTGCCCACCTGCCTTGCATGTACAAAACACCAAGGGGAAGTATAGTGCGTCATCCTGCGTCAGTGGCTACCCCACGTCTAAGCGTCTACTCTCAGACGCACACCTTAGGCTTACCTTTCCCCCGAAACGACCGGCGAGTCTGCATCCGTGCTCCGCCCTTCCCAGGAAATCCCGGCCAGACACGCCGCTCTCTCCACGAACCCCTGCAACAGCCTCTCCAGCTCACGGCCAAGCAGCCAAGATGCCCAAGAAAGGTATATTGAAAAAGCTGTATGAAAGGGCAGCCCACAGCATCCCTTCAGAAAGACAGCCTGGGTCAGTTGATGTCTCTGCTCCCCCAAGTGTAAGGGGTGCCCACAGAAGCGAAGGGCAGGGGAGAGCAGAGGAGAGCAGGAGGAGGAAAGGTATTCTCAAACGCAATGGCAAATTCACCTCTGCTTCAAAGGCGGCAACTCCTGCACCATTCCCCGAGAGGGAGCCAGACCCAGAACTCAAAAACAGCCGGCTGCGGGACATAGAACACACCCAGGAAGAGGAACTCGAAAGATAAAGGAAGCATATACCCAAGGTAACTGGATGCGTTGAGTGCATGAATAAGTACATACTGCAGTTTAACAAAATGTGTCTTTTTAGATTAACTTGCGGTGTTATTTAGACATATACTGTATAATCATCTCAGTGGTTCTGTGGTTCGCATGGCCAACTTTGAAGAACACTTATAGTTATAAGTGCAACCTCTGTAGGCTGTCATTAATATCATTTACTGAGGAACTAGTTATCTTGCACCAGTTTGTAACTCCTTAAGCTTCGATCAGAGGGTTAGAGACAGCTACAGAAGTTCAGTCGGCATAGCAAGGTGCTACCATCAGTAGTCAGGACCATGGACAGCTGAAAGACTGCATTTGTTTGCCTAGTCTTTCTTTTGGTGCTAACATGACTTACTGCTATCATCAAAGGGCATGACTGAACTGAATTACTAGTGCATTTGGCTAGGCCCCTGTATCCCACAAGTTGTGAATTGAGGCAGGTAGGCTACGCACCACCTCATTAGATCATAGTCAATCTAATGGCCTTACATAAAGAAGTTAAAGCAACGCAGGGGCCCGAAGAGTAAATAAAGCCTTCAAGCCCAAACGGCCTGTCAGTCAACCATTTGTGTTTCACCTCATGTTAAAGATATTAGCAAGGACACAGGGTGAAAGCCCATTTCTCTTGCAGAAGAGAATGTTAACTAGCCTCACGTGAAAAGAGACGTACACTTAGTGGATTTGAATTGAGTGGTCATGATTAAACAGTGAAACAGTAGCATTTACAGTATTACTGGAGAAAAAAAATCTCCACTGATTAGCCGCGGCGTTTGGTCTTGTGTGGCCTGTTAAGCTGCTTTGCATTTTTTTCACTTGAGTCTTACCATGTGCATTTCTGTACTAGGGCCCGTCTGAGGCTTCTGAGCTCAAAGAGTTCCTGTGAAGCCCTGTTTAGATCTGGGGGAGGATTTGTAGCCGTTATTGTCTGAGTGACATTCTCTTTGTCAAGTGAGCAGAACAGCTGATTGGCCCACCGTCTGAAGTCTCTTTTGCGTATCCACCAGTCAGTTTGTGTGGTCGTTTTGTGATTTCACAGTGCATTCATTTTTCTTCATGATGTCAAATCTTTGTTCTTTTTAAACTTCATTTAGTCAAAACCCTATACTGACATTATATTTGTAAATTTCAGACTGAGAGTGTTCAAAAGGAAAAAGCATACCTTAAATAAATATTTCTACAAAACACTTTTCCTTCAGTTTTATTTTAATTTAAATCCCCGAACCCGAGTGTCTTTGTCCTGTGAATGTTCATGTGCTGTCTGTGAACACCTGACCCATTAGTGCTAGTCTGGAGCTGAAGGGCTGCATCGGACACGACAGCATGCGAGCCTTGCGTCGGCTCCCAGGCTTCAGCACTATGCTTTCCGACGCCTGCAAAATTCTGTCAGGATCCGGGTTCCTAGACGCAGCACCTTTACCTTCCTCCTGTTCATGTTCCTCCTCGTCCTCGTCTTCCTGTTCATCCGTTGGCTGGCTGGGGGTCCCTGGGACTTCGGAGAGGCTCAGCAGGATGTCCTGGAGCTCGTAGCGCTCCTCCTGGGCCCGGCTGCAGCAGTGGAGGGCTGCCGGGTCCAGAGGATGGGCCTCAGTGTTGAAGATGTAGCCTCCGGCCCCCAGCACACAGTCCCCGTCTGGGCCACCCAAGTAAAATGAGGAGCCGTTATTGTGCAGGAAGTTGTCAGGGTCAAAGAGGAGGTAGAGGTATTTGATGGTCTCAGCCAGGAAGAAGGATTCCATGCGGTTGTCCAGTTTGTGATCCCTCACATCCTTAACCTGGATTCAACATTCAAATAATTTCCTGTCATTGTCATTCATTGTGGGCGGAATTCTCTGATAAGCGTGTAAGTCTGTTTTTACGCGATTTCATTTACGTGCCTTTGTACTGCGCGTATTCTCCACTTTAGGTGCTTGCTCCTCCTACAGCGCTTAACTCGAATTTCAGGCGGATTTAGGAATAGGGGCGTTACTAACCCAAAATGAAGGCAGACTCTGACAAGGTGGCTATCAGGAAAACATGGAATAAGGACTTTCGGATTAACCATGAAAAAGCAGTTGTAGAAAGTGCAAACCATGACTTTAAATTGGAATAGGCATATCACATGACAAGATTAAGCGTCTGTGCCTATTGGCTAAGCTATCAAAGTCAAAGTAAGACCACAAATCAATTGACATAATATTTCAACCACCGCAAAACGTTTGCGAATACAATTGATCAATACAATTTAATTGAATTCATAAACTGTACGCAATGACAAAAATAAGACCGGCGAAAAACATTTAAAATGTGCTCCTTCTACTTTGAATTGCTCCCTTGCTACCTTGCATGGCAGCCTCTGTCACTGGTGTGTGAATGCATGTGTGTGAATGGGTGAACGTGAGGCATACATTGTAAAGCGCTTTGAGTGCTCGTAGGAGTAGAAAAGCGCAACATAAATGCAGTCCATTTACCATTTACTCTCGTATTTTAATTGAACAATATTTAGAACAGGAGACAGACGAGGATTATGAAAAACTGGAACAGAGTTGGTGGTTTTGTCTGATCATTTCTTGTGGTTGTGATAAATGTAGTTTAGAAATAATGATGAACAATGTAATATAGAATTGTCTCGAACATTGGCATGTTAGAATTCGGCCATGACATCAAACGCAATATACTATCTTAATACAGCCCTCAAAGGTGCGTAACAGTAAAAAGACTTAAAGGTCTCCTTCCAAAATAAACTGTTTAAGACTTGATTTTTTTACATTACCATAGGTCAGCCCAAGTTGTACTTCTATGCTCAACTTCAAAATGCTCTCCTACCCCTGTAGTCTGTATTCGCCTGTGATAGAAAACTGCCGGGAAAAACAAGCGAATCGGAAAAGCCTACGTCACATTGAACATCAGCTATGCATTTAGCCCGCCCTCAAGACAACGTTAGGCTGCCTGCAGACAGACCCACTAGAGGGAGCGTCACAGTGTTGTTAGCCAATCAGAGGCGATACATTTGCGTACCATTAATATTCATAAGAATCCTCTCGAGACTAACTAAAAACTAAAATAGCTTGAAACAAGACAACCACAGCATATTTTTGTTCGAAACCAACTCTTGACATTATTTTAGACAAGAGACCACCACAAAATTAATGAAAATACGATGGAATGAGACCTTTAATTCAGGAGGAGAATACGCGTAAGGAACCTTTTCTTTAGATACGCCCTGATTTAAGTGTTGCCCCGCCTAGAACGCGCAACTGGGCTTTTGGTGCGCAAGTGACTGATTTGAGCCTATGGCAGAATGCGCGCAGACTGAAAAGCGTGCAGCTACGACTTAAGCACCCCGGAGAATTCCGCCCTGTATGAACAATTTAAATAATTTTGCACAGGTTATTAGTCAGACAAATATTTTAATAATGCTAAATCAAATTTACAAATTTGCAACATGAATGGTTCAGAACCAAACAGGGTTCAAGTAACCCTCAAAATGATCCCTCAAAAACTGTACACAACAATTTCCCAAACCCGTCCCTTTTAAAAATTACTCACACTGGCAAAGCCACACTTCACTCGACTGATCTTCTCAATAGATTCCACAGCATCTCGCCCAAGCTGCAGGAAGGTAGGGTCCCCAGTGGCCTTATATAGATACATGGCACTTTCTATTAACTCTAAATGACACAACACACACAGACACAGTACAATATGTTAAGGGTTAAAACATTTTAGTGATGCATATACACAAACAAGAGCAGATTAATTATTATTGCTCTGTGGTACAGAATATGCTTTCCAAGAAATTGCCTTGATGTACCTACATTTTTACAATTTATCAGCAATATACGTTTTAACTCCAGTGATCTTTGAGTTTATTGTTCTGGTTTATAAATTTCCTCTGTAATGCTGTCTGAAAACAGCCAAGAGTCCAGTTTCACATTAACTTGGGGTATTTTCACACTTGGTCCTTTACAGCCCTCAAAAGAACTCAGACCAATGAGTCAGCATACTCCAACCACACCCACACTTCTTTAAAACACACCGAACAGGGACCATCTCAGGAGGTGCTCCCTGTGAGCTACAGGTCTGCAATACCAGCCCACTGTGAGCACAAAATGCACTGTGTTTACTTTGCCTTTGCTTTCTTGCTCATTTGTTAAAGTTTCATAGTAAAAGAATGTACCTAGCAGAGGTGGGACTGTGTCATGAATTTGCGAATCAAAAGTCGGTTTAAACACTCAAGGCCAAGTCAAGTCTAAGTCTAAGTTGTACCAAAGCCAGTTCAAGTCTGAGTCCAAGCCACGAGCAAGTGTATACGTAAACGTCACCTACCTACAGTAGATGTACTGCTAACGTAGTGATACACAAAAGGACCGCTTACTGCTCATCCTCATCTTTTGAACCATAAATCTTACAGGTTTGCCCCTATATATACATACATACATACATACATACATACAGTTCACTAAGGTTCACAGGCAGGCACAAAATCATTTTCTGATCGAGAAACGTAGGTTTTTCTCTATTGATTTGTCATGCAATAGCAAATGTAATTTCAACTCAACTATTTTCTCACGCATACCCTGAAACTTGTTATGTTGCAAAGCTTGACCTAATGTTCAGTCAAACCATGTTTTTTTTTCTATGTCTCTGCGTGCTGGCAAGTCTTTTTTTTACGCTAAAAGTGAAGATAGAGCTGTCTAGCCTATGGTCAACAAATATATAATCGTAAAAAGGTTAATATGTAAACCTGAATAGATGTAGATTTAGACCCAAGGCACGTCAAGTCACTATAAGTCATACAAGTCAGAGACAAAGTTCGAGTCGAGTCTCAAGTCAGTAGCATTCAAGTTCAGGTCAAGTCACAAGCAATGCTGAATTTTGTCAGGTCAAGTCTGAAGTCATTAAAAAGTCAGGTGACTTGAGTTCACATATCTAGTATTAAGTACTATACTTTTCTATGTTGTCACATAAAATACACAGACCGATGCAACTATAACCTTCATAATTCAAAGCACTAGTAAAAGGTCTGGGTCCTTCAGAGGAATTGTAAAAAAAATACAACTGAGTGCTAAAGCAGATCAAAAATTTTTTTTAAAAAGGCACAGGTTTTAAGTAAACAGACAATACTGACACTAACAGAACTGAATTTCTTTTTGTATGGATTTGCTTTCCGGACCACTTTTAAAAGGACTGAGAATGGTTCAAACTTGGTGTAGTTCTTTACTGCCTTGTCATACTCTAGGCCAATTTAAGGGAGAATAAATAATACAAAACAATTTTTACAATTTTATAATACAAAATTTTCTTTTACAAAATCAGCATATAATATAAAAACAATTAGGTAAACAATTAAATAAAAGACAAGTAACATTTTTATAAATAAATATAACATGTGAGGCACTTGACATTTCAACATGAATGAAACAACATTCCCCCAGACCTGTTCCAGACCTGTTCGCCTCACTCCTACTGACCCAAATATTTCTTCATGACTCTTTATGAATGGAGCAGGCAGGATAATCAACCAGAATCTGCGACCAGGCCTTGACTAGGCCTAATGCTGACATGTAGCCTGCGTTGCTTTTGTCACTCACTAAAAACCTACAAGCTACTGAAACAACATTTGTGCCTCGGCAACAATGAGGGCACTTTTTTTTTCTAAAGTGATCTTAAATGAATTGGTCCTTTTTTGTTTTTGTATGGAGTTTTTTTTTTTTTTCAAGACTTTCCAGACCTGGGCATTGTTCTTTGATCTGGCGTGGCTATATGTTGTGTAAGAAACGTACCTGGTCTCAGGGGATAGCCCTCTCTCTTGTCCACTGTGTAACCTTGAGGAATGCTATAGAATTCAGGCAAGCCTCCATACTGACGCCACACAGTGTAGTAGTTGTGAAAGGTCCTCACGGCGCTGTCAAGCTCACCCAGCAGGCTCTGGTAAAGTTCACAACAAAAACAAGTTGTGGAATGTGAGGAACTGTTTACATTTTCTATGAACTCCAGAAGTTGGCTTAAGGTTCATAGGCTTAGAGCATTCTTCCTTTTTAACAATATATACTAGAAATAAGCATAAGACTTGAAATAGGCCAACCATGACTTTCTTTAACCATTGTCTCGTCTGACACGGAAACATGCATAAGTCACTTATGAATTCAAGAAAACTCTGCAAGTGATTTAGACAAAAACATCAGACTATTCCAAGATTGCCCATTAAAAATGTGGTACCTGTAGACCAGGCCAGAAGGCCTCTAATGATTGAAAAACTGGCATGGAGACAGTCCCTTTGTGCATCTGGACCCACAGGTACCAGTCGTCAAACTTGGTGTAGTTCTTTACTGCCTTGTCATACTCTAGGCCAATTTAAGGGAGAATAAATAATACAAAACAATTTTTACAATTTTATAATACAAAATTTTCTTTTACAAAATCAGCATATAATATAAAAACAATTAGGTAAACAATTAAATAAAAGACACGTAACATTTTTATAAATAAATATAACATGTGAGGCACTTGACATTTCAACATGAATGAAACAACATTCCCCAATAAATAATAACATTATTGCCATCTTTAATTATCCTAAAAACACCTGTGGACTGTTAGTTTGAAGAGTTTGAAAACAGGACATACCATGAAACATAGACAGCAATTCCTCATTCTGCAGCATGATGGCGCCCTTCACCAGGTATTCAAAGTATGAGTCAATGCCCGCTCCAATGCCTGCTTCTTGGGCCACCCACTTTGAAGTCACAATATCAATGTGGTTCCCCACCTGGGCCAGAAAGAAAGGAGTAGGAATGTAATGGTAACCTTGTCATTGGCCATGTCTGTGCATGTATTGATGGGGGTAGCCTTATCCTGAATTTAATACCCATCTTATGATTAGAAGTTACATGAATCCCATTGCACAGATATTGCAATTAAAATGTCCAAAAGAGCATGAAATACTATACAGAAAGACAGACAAAGAAAAAGTGTGATCTTACCAGTCCGATGTCGGAGCGTGTTTTCCAGAGAGCCCGAAGGGCCTTCCATGCGACCTCCTCAAACATAGGGTCACCAGTTAGACGACTCAAGGTAGCGAACTCTAGGATGAACGTGCCCACCCCGGCAGTGCAGGTGACTGGGGTCTCGGTGGGGTTGACGCCCCTGAGCAGGTTCACTGTGCCGTAGGGCATTCCCGTAGGCGTCTGAAAGGCTGAGGGAAACCAGCAGACATCAACATTAAAACCATGGACTCACACATCACACAGGTTGACACAGAATTCTATTTAAATGCCTCCATGAATGACTACAGTGGAGTGGAAAATACAAAAACAAGCTGTAAAATATAACCTTAGTTATATCTAATTGAGGAAATTAACTACACTATTGCCGTACACGTCTGATCAACAATCTGATCATCTGAAGACCATTGCAGTTTCCAGTGTCTTGTTTGACCACAAGAAAATAAACGGAGTAAAAACTGAGGCCTAAACTGAGCACTGTGACGCACATTAAACACAAATGCACACAGCACTAAATTGTTTTGCACTCACTCTCTCCAAGCACATAGTGACATTCCATGGCCTACTCTGAGCAGATCTGAATCAAGGAGGCTGTAGCCACAAGATAAGAATAATGGCCTGTCACAGCACCAGTGGACAGCGCAGCTAAATGTGAAAAGGTCAAACCGAGCCGTGCATCACAAATATGACGTCTTTCTGTCTTTCTAAAGAGTTGGCAGTTTCTGTTGGTAGCCCAGCTAAGCTGCTCAATGCTGACCATCCTGTCCAAAGGAACATATTACCCTTCCTGTCAATAATGATTTGACCCAAGCAAGACAAATGTCAAACATATAAACATTTATCTCTGGGAGAGTCAAGGTTTCCAGTGGAGATATTGATTCCATTGATGGGTTTTCAACAACCTCACCTGAAACATTCGTCAGTATTTCTGCATTTGATAGTTCTACTAAACTCAGTGTATTTTTCAAGCTATTTAAGTGACTAACTTTTGACTACACAGAAATATTAAGGGTCGTCATGGCCCTCTAGTTTGGGCCTCGGCTTAGTGGAAAAATTCTGGGCTTAGGGGGAGTGATCATCTCTCTCCCATGCCACCATGGCTGAGGTGCTGTTGTGCAAGGCATCTAACCCCTTGCTGTTTCCTTGGCACCACTGCAGCAGGTTGCCCCCTGCTCCAGCTTGGCGTGTGCTTTACCTCACTTGGTCCTGTGTGTGTCATTAATTTATGGATGGGATAAATGCAGGGCAAGATCAAATTTTCCCTCACACAATTCTTACACCTACATACATAATGCTGTACTACATCTCAATGTCAGAAGTATACAATCTTCCTCATGGAGCTCACACAAAATGTAAAAGGCCACACAATGGATCTATATGGCACTGTAACTGTTGCTTTTTAATCCATCAGTTCCTTGATGAGCAGGTGGTCTAGACAGATTTAAAAGTCAGCACATTGGCCTATAATACACAGTAGCCTGCCCTACATAAGAGCTTATTAGTAGTAGAAGTAAGAAATCATGCAGACCTGTGTTATCCAGTTTAATTTTTTAAATCAGAATAACCATGGTTTGAAACTAAAACATGCAGTGAGGAATTGATGATGTCAAGTGGTCATGAGTAAATTAAAGGACTATATTGTTGGTTCTAAGCAACTGCCAGCAGCTGGGCTAATGCCACCTTAGAGTTAGAGTTTTTTAGCAACCAATGGCTGAACCAAGAGCATTAAAGTTTGGGAAGTAAACAAAGTAAACATATGCCTATCAAGAGGACAGCATGAATTGAAAGTGTAGTTCCTACACTGTAATCAACGCGTTATGTAGCGATGTCTCACCTGGGAGAAGTTTGCGTGCTGCATCCTCAGCCATTCGCAACAGAGGCCCTGAGCAGGGCCAGCCTTCCTCCACGTCCACACCAGCTTGCTTAGACAGCAGGTGGGCAGACAGGAGACCCCCAACAACTGGACAACACACACACACACACACACACACACAATTATTAATACATAGATCTCTAAAGAATAAACAATGTGGGATTAGGATTCAATGAGTTAGGGGCAGGATCATTTGGATGCCTGTTATATGGAAGAGTAACATTATATTTATTTTAACAGATTTCAGGTCTGACCAGGCCATTTAAAAAAATGACCCACTTAAAACAGATATCTGAATCATTCATTGTGTTCAATTCAAATGTGTATATATGTAGTTTTTTTTTTTTTTTTACCTCTGATGTTTGTTTCAAAAACAGAGGCATTTACATCAATGTCGAAGTCCACAGTGTCTTGAAGAAGATTTGTCACCCGCTGAAACTCTGTATGGTTCCCTAGTATCTACTCAAAAAAATAATATTATTTCAGAAAATTGTTTCCACACAAACATTGCTCAAGTGAAAATAAAATTTTGTGAGGGCATCATACCAGCAATGTATCCAAAGCATCGATAAGTGTCAGAGAGAAGCTGAAATAAGATAGAAACAAATCTTAAAACTGGTTCCTTAGAAGACACATAGCTAAAGTGATGTCATTATGAGGGTTTTCTAACCTGCCCCAGGTATCCTGGCCATCACAGGTAAGTGGTCGTAGCTCATCGTAGGGATAGGCATTATCTAAATAGCTATTATAGGCATGGTAGAACATGTCTTTTATCTTCCCCCTGTAAAGAACATTACTTTAATTGTTCACATATTAGTCTAATTCAGTAGGCGTAAGACATGGTTGGCTAATCACCAGGAGTACAGCAAGACACACTTTTACGCAAAACGCTTTAACAATGTACACAGCAAGGAGTAAAGTATTACCATCTTTCCCACAGCAGCATTTATTGTTTGGCAACAAGAACTAAATACAACGTCAAATACAACGCCACTGTTTTCCACTGTCAGCAGCTAAGTACTATATGTTTTAAGACCTTAAACAAAGTTTGTCTTTTTAATAGTTTGTGCCAGGTAGTTTGTTATGTATAACAGTAAATTAGCTAGCCAGGGGGTAACTAATAGATATCTGGGAGACGTACCTATACTTTGCCATTTCCACCTCCGTAATTTCTTTTCCATCGGCATTTTTACTGTTAGGGAATACATACGCAATGCAGAAGAAAGTTGTGTACAGGAACCTAAGCATGAATAAAATTGTAAAGTACTGTATAGTCACAGTGTTAGCACGGCATCTGTGCAGCTCGGCTTGGAGCAATTAAGCGGAAGTATACAATAGTTGTAAGCATGCGCATTAGCTAACGATGACGTATTGAAGGATCGCGGAACACATCATGGTCGACAGGTGGCGATGAAGGACTATCGATAAACACAGTCTGTGTCCTTCTAAAGAAAGGTTTAACACCAACTTTATCCCAACCTCATTAGACATTCCCAACCCCATTCTTTATTGTTGTTATATAACAAATTATATAACATTTTTGTGATTTTGTTTGAAATTATTGTAAATAAAAAACATAATATAATCCTGTTTCCATGTTTATTAGTTTGAATATATAGCATACAAATAATACAAATAAAACAAATACAAATAAAAGTTAAATCTCTGTCTCTCTCTCTCTCTCTCTCTTTCTCTCACACACACACACAAACACACACACACACACACTAATACACACCACTTCCTGATACACTGTGGTTCGTATTTCAGAGAAAACATGAGCATGAACAAAGGTGGTGTGAACACAAAGCCTTCCAAGATAGTTTGACTGCTACTTTTCTGAGCCAACAAATCAGCTATAGAAATAAATATCTTTACAAATATACAATTAGACTTGTAGGCCTATCTGTTCCCAGAACTTACACAAGTTGCCAATTTACTTTACTACTCTGGCCAACACTTATTTATTTGTCTCATTATTGTCATAACTTCAATATGACATCAGAGAAAAACAATAAATTTGATTCTTTGATGACTTCTTGTCCCTGTTTTTCCCACTGTAACAGACAGGGTTCTCCTTCTAGAACTGGCGTACTAGCAGGCTAAACCCAGGCTAGACCCAAGATCCAATGATGTTTGCCCTTGTTGTTATACAAGACTGGCTTCAAGTGATTTGGACAATTTATGCCAACTGTACTTAAACAGCACAAAACTCCTGATCCTGTACGTTAGAGGCTTTGGGTCTTCTCATTTCGAAGTGGACCTGTTCCAGAAAAAAAAACATCTCTAAGAGGTCTTGTAACCTCAGCATTTAAAGAAGTATAAATGTCATTTAACAAGATGTTTATACTGTGGATATCCATAATCCTTTCGGACCATTTAATATCTTATGAATAAAGAGTCTTTGGTGAAATCAGTACGGAGATGCCACGCAATGTGCTCTCTGGTTCTGTCCACACTGGCCACCTTGGTTCCTCTGTGGCATCTGTCATGTTTGCCAGTTCTGATCACACTCTCCCAGCTCCTCAGTCATGTAGAGGTAGGAGTTGATGGCCTCTCTCAGACCCTCACTTACAGGAGATTCCTCTAGCTCAGCCTTGCGAGTGCCAAAAATCATGGAGCTGGGGACACACAAGAGGGATCTGCATATTAGTTTCAGAGAAATCCTGGGTGTTATTAGTTAGTTATTTTAATTAGCCATGCATATTTCTATTAAAACTGATGCCTACAAGAGGATCTGAGAAATGAATCTGAAGCTCTATTGTTAATATGGTCAGTCACCTGTTTACGTCTTTCCAATTCAGGGTGGGTTTCCTGACAGCTTGAGGCGGGGGGCCCGTCACCACAGGAACATTGTTGGAGCCCTGGATATAGCAGGGGTCTCTCAGCAATGTGCACAAGCCATCACTAACTTCTATGAAGAGGGAGAACACAACATAAATACACTATAGCCCATATTATTGTCTAACTACTGTCTGTACAAAGCTGAACTAGCTCAACTATTAAGAAGAGTCTTAGCAGTGGTATAGACTTATGCTGGAGTTTGCATTACCATTTCGTAATAATGCAAACTCCATCTGCTGATTATGATATAACACATTGGATTTTATAGTAGAACAGATAATATAGTTTCCATTGCAGAATGGATTAAAGTAAGTTATGAGGTGAAAAAAAAATCATCAAATGTCACTAAAGTCTAAGTTGTGTCATTAAGCCTACTTCAAGCTGGTTAAAATCTGAAACTATTCATGTTCATTAAAATGGGACATAAATGTAGGTTCATAGGCAAATCTTATTTTTATAACTGTGTAAACACCACTGTCACCACACCATCTCTCACAAATGTAACCAATCACAAAAAACGCTGCTATGTGCAATTCAAGTTGCCTTGAAACTGTCTTAAAGAACTGAACTATTTCACTTACTTCCACACAACCATGCAAGACACAACTGTACCAACAGCCTGGTGTTTGTTGGCATGTTAACTTAAAGGGATAGTTCGGTTTTTAACACATTAAGCCCCTTTCACAGGTTGTCTAAAATGCAATAAAGTGGTTGACATCGAAATTTTGACGATTGCTTCTGTCTCGGCTATTTGGGAAATGTAGAATCGCCTCTGGCTGCCTTCAAAATGGCTAGCAATGGGCATGTGTTGTTTCTATCCTTGAAACACTGGTTTTAAAAAAGTGCTACTCACCAAGTGGTTAGTGGTGCTCAATGATGTTCCAAAACATGTATCGTAGCGAAATAAAGCTTCCGTCATGTTATATTTGGCACTTTGTTTATATGAAGGAGCAAATAGATCCCTATGGGACTTACAAAATGGCAAATAAAACATGACAGAAACTGTATTTTGCTACGATACTTGGGTTGGAACATCAACAAACGCCACTAATCACTCCATGAGTAGCACTTTTTTAAAACCAGTGTTTTAACGATAGAAACAACACATGCCCATTGCTAGCAGGCAGATGCGATTCTATATTTCCCAAATAGCCGAGACAGGAGCAATCATCAAGATTTTGGTGTCAACCACTTTATTTCATTTTAGACAACCTGTGAAATGTGTTAAAACCCGAACTATCCCTTTAAGTGTGGCCGAAACTCCCTCCTGTGCTTTTGCCATTATGTCAAAACAATCCACAAGTAGATACATTATATTTTTTAAAATGTCACTTTTCATCGCTTAAAACAAAAACAGCACATAGTTCCTACTGTGTGAGTGAGAGCCCACCTGAGTAGTACTCGACCAAGGTGCTGAGGCTGGGGAAGGTGAGGCGGGGGGAGATGTAGTGCCAGCCATTCTCCAACTGGTGGATACGGTAGTGTTTGACATCGTTGAATTCTGAGCCGGTGCCCCGGCGCACAGACAAGGAGTGGGCGCCTGTGTGAGCCAGGAGGGGTAGGGAAGAAGGGAAGGGGTGGGAGGTTGGGTGTAAGGATAAGGGGAGGGGAGTGGGGTAAGTTGGGGGAAAGGGAGTGGGGTGGGAGAAGTGTAAGGGAGAGGCGAGAAGGTGAGGTGTAGAGGAGAGGGGAAGGGATGAGCTGATGTCTTGTAGAAACAGTAGCAGTTATTTTTTTTACAATGCATTATATATGTTATGGAGAATAGATTTTCTGGTGAATTAGTCTGTGTGCACTCACCAAGTTCTGACTGACTCTCCCTGATGAGGAAAGAGCCTGCCTGGTTGTATGGCATCTGAAGAAGCTCCTCTGCCTTCTGCCTACTTAAACCGGTATACTGCCATCTGCACAAAAGAAACATGCCACAACTGGAATTAACATTAACATTGAAAATTGTTGGAGCTTATATTTCCAAGTAAGAGTCCCATTTGGCACTGTATATGCCTGCTCACCAGCCTGTTGAATTACTTTCCTACCATCTCCTATAATTAACTTGCACTCATAACTGTGCCGTATTCTACCCATTCAAGACAAGATAAGAAGGACAAGAAAAGTGGGAGAGGCCGAGAGAAAATTAAAAGATAGGCTGAAGGAGACCCAAAGAGACGTTCATACAAGAAAAACAAAAGAGGAAAGATAAGGAAAAGCGTGTCACTGCGGCTGTGGCAAGCAAAAGAGTGATGATGGAACACGGTGAAGCAAACATGAGGGGGGTGCGGAAAGTGAAAGGCAGATGGACTAAATGTACAGTTTCATGGAGACTACGAGTCAGAGAGCAATGTTTGCAGATTTCAAAGGTATTATTAGGTAATAATGAAACACTACACCCAAACAGCCCACCACAGAACAAAGAATCGCACACTGACACACACGTCTTTGAATTCAGGCAAAAACCCGTCCCACTCAGGAAAGAGCTGCTGAATAAATTTGGCGGAGTAAGCACACCCCCTCTGATATGACATTATGACGTTAGGTTTTCAATAGAAAAAAAAACAAAATGTCTGAGCACGGAGAAAAAGCCCCTGTCTCTAGCCCTCAGCCCTCACTTTTAACTAAGTCAAGACTTTTGTCTGTAAGTTATGCAGTACGTGAGATTCACTCTCACATTTTATACAAAAAAATGAAATAAGGAATTTTGTGTAACTGTTACAACCACTTCATACAGTAAATATGAGGTAGATGCCTCACCTATTGTAAACCTTGGCAGTGTAAGTGCTGGGAATGTAGCTTTCTTTTCCTGTAACCGATGACTTAACTCTCCACCACTCACCCTCACTGAGTAGAGAGAGAGAGAGATTGAATTATGAACAAAGATCAGTTAGAATCAGAATCATCACAGAGAGAGTTAGTAATTGTGTAAAGTGAGGTCTCTTACTCGGAGAGCACGGTGAGTCTCTCCCCCACTCGAATAGAGCATTCAGATGGGCCTCCGGATGGATAGTCATACAGCGCAACAGTCATGTACCTGCTAGTGCCTGCTGAGACAGTACAGAACAAAATTAACATCTACAACACAAGCATCTACAACATAAACTACTAAACATGTCAGATGTTGTGAACAAATGAAAAGTATAAAGAGGTAGGATGTTCAATACATCATCAGTAATTTAAAATGTGACAAAGAATGGCAGTTTGTGAGCGTCAGGCTGGTTTAGTTTATTTCATTTTGTACAAGAATCATGAAAGTGCAGCTTGAAAGATGGAGTGCATCTCATTTGTGGCTGGCCCTATTGTGCTGCTAAAAATACCCCAGGCTTTACACCTTTTGCTCTCTCTTTGCTAAGACACTCGTGGTGAGACTTGACAAACATCTCTGTGTTTTACCTTTCTTAGAACTGTGGCACAGGATGCATGTGGCATGAATGCACTGCAAACTATTGTATTGTTGCTGACCTGTGAGGTTCAGAGATGAAAAGTAACCAAATACTGATAAAATATTGTTTTATATTTAAAAAATATGTATTCTTCTGACAAATTTTACTTTATCCATCCACATTTGAACAGAAATGTGTTCTTTCTCCTTACTGTTTTTTAATTGACTTGTCACTTCTATCTTTGGTCAGAATAAAAGATGGCCAATGCCCTAAGTGAATTAGCCCAAAAAAAAAAATTTCTCCAAAAATGATACTGAATGCAAAAACTATGCAGGGGACTAGAGTGCTAGCTGGGTATTAGCACCCGGAACATCTGCGGAAGGGCTTTGGCTGTCATCCCAGACTTCTGACATCAAACTGGGCTTGCAGCAGGACTCACCCAGTGTGACTGTCTCAGTGGCATTGTTCTGGTCCAACAGCGTGACATGTGTGCTGGATCCCCGGCGGCCTTTGCTAGTACCCCCACCCATCGCAGCCTGGAACTCTTATGTTTGCTTCATTGGGTAGATGTTTGAACTAAGGATGGGAATGCAAGACATTCGTCAGTTTTCCTTCACAGAGCCAACATCTCATCTCATAAAATACATTTTAAAATGTATTTTAGCTTAATACAGATCACTACACACACCACCATTTTGCTGTAACATATAGGCCATTCTTGTGAATCATATTAAACATGTAAATGAATAGTCTGAAAAACATAGCAGAAAATCAATTTGAGATAGTCTCTAATCACTCAGCGCTAATCATAGATCATAGCATGTTGTCAGAGATACGCTTTTATTTGCTCGAGTGGGAACGAGTTGAGAACTGAGAAGTCCTCTTGTGAATTTTGTTTTTCTTTTTTTAATCAAGGGATTCATCAACTGGTCACTGATGATAGTGGACTTTAATGGGAAAATGCATATACTGCAAATGGCACTGTAGAGAGTCTTATGTGCCAAAATAAAGTAGTAGCAAAAAAACTAAAACAAAAAAACAATTTGATAGCATAATGTAGATAGCCCTACATGTAATGACTAATGAGTCTATTTTGAGCATTTCTGCTTACAGAGAGAGGAAGGATGCAGAAAACCACTAAACCATGTTTCCATTCTCAACGAGGACTTCTCGTTCCTCACACAACCAAATGCCATGTTTTGGAAGTCTTCCCAATTACCCACACTACACTACACAGTTCAGGCTAGTGTAGCGTGTGAATAAGTGTGATATGATTCCATGTACTCAAACTAGTGCACTGTTGTACACATATAAGCCTACTGTGTACACACACCTATAGAGAGAGTAGTGCTTTTGCTGTGACAGGTCTTTTAACCCCAATTGTTACAAATATCTAAATAGGTCAAACAACTTTATAGTTGTTTGCTTTGCTGAGTGTATGAACCTCTGTTGCAAAGGAACAGGATCTGCATATGAACCACAAGAAAAGACTATAGAGGCAGCAACTGACACGGCATCTGGTTCAACTGACTTTGACTTTGAAGGGAGGCAGTAAACACAGACATGATGTGCGGGAAATAATAATAATAATAATAATAATAATAATAATAATAATATTGGCCCTTATTTAATTAAAAACCCTGTATACCCAGTTAATACAGTTTAAAACCATGCAACTGGGTTTTAAGAAGTCTTTTTTTCTAACAACGATTAGTAAATGAAGCCCAATAATAATAATTGTTATAATTTTGTTTACTATCATTGTTATTATTTTGCAATTTGTTTTTACATACTGGAACCAACAGAGCCAGTCTGGACTGGTAAACTGTATGAATACGCACATGAGCACCTGTTTTCACAGATGGAGCTCGATGGGTCACCGGGGCCTGCACGTCCAACATGCAGGCCTCATATCAGAGAGACTGAAATAACCTGCCCCCTGTGACCTGACATAATTACATTACATTTGCCATTACATTTGGCCATCCAAGCTCCAGAACTATATAGGGACAATAACAACTGGCATGCAGCATATTTGAGAAAAGAAATCAGAAAACACTGATCACTCTGGTTTAGTTTTGAAGATATCATGTAAAACATGAAATCTACTGGTAGTAGTCATCAAAGCTATCATTCACAGAGTCACTTTCTTGGCTAATCTGAGAAGACGGTTTATGTGAAACAGAGTTCACAACAGTTTCACCAAATAACTTGTTGGAAAGAACAATGCTCAAAATGACCCAGGATAACATGAAAGGCAGTTTTTGTTCATCTTCAGTTTCTGAACTCTATGTAGGCCTACATACTGTGTCAGGTATGTGTTGCAAATGCTATTTAATATTTGCATTGCAGCTGTAATGCCTGCCATTTCAAAACGGTCAACTTCACAGAATTATCCCTGTAAACACTACTGTAGGTAAAGAAAGTCAGATTAAACCATACATACTCACTGCATTGTTTTTGGTCTTGACTTTGAGCTTAATCCTAGAGATCCTCAAGTCTTGCACAGAATGTAGCTGTGCAACTGTACAGAAAACCTGCGTGCTTGGCTACCCAGGCAAAATGAGACCTTTTTCTTTTACAGGTGTGAGAGAGAACACTCAAGATCCTCCTACACCAGACAGGAAGCTGAGCTCGGCGTGTGGCTCATGTCTTCCTACATGTCTTCTAAGCACCGCAGGGGCAAAGACAGCAGCGAGACTGTCAAGAGTGTCTCCTTTCTTACTTGTTCCACTACCCCTCCCTTCACCAGATGCAATCTTAGAGAATTCTACAGCTGAACAAGGTCACAGCTGTAAGACCCGTCTTGAGAAAAGAGACACATCTGAGAGAGAGGGGGTCCTTTTATTTACATCAAGTCCTCACTGACTTCCTGTGTCACCCCTCTCTGATGCACCCCCTGAGACTTCAAAGAAGAGAGAAAGAGAGAGAGATAGAGAGAGAGAGAGAGAGAGAGAGAGAGCAGTGAAAAGTGATTGAGTGACATTTCAATCATGACAATGTCTGACACTATTAACAGAAATCTGCCTTAACAGTTTCACTTGCAACTTAGCAACTTGCAACTTGCAATTTAGACACTCAACCTTGATCAGCTATTTTCTGATCTGTAGTTTAGAGCTGTGGGCACAATGGCAAGGGACCTTCCCTCATCATAACACTGACACATTAATCCAGCGCTGTGCTGCTGAAGCTTAACAGTGCAGCAGGGAAAAACAATCAATCAATCAATCAATCAATCAATCAATCAATCAATCAATCCATTAAAAAGAAAAAATAATATTAAGTAAGAATAATATAAAGTACCTGAAGAACCTGAAGGCTGAATTGTTGTTGAATTAGTTCTTTAGTTAATAATGAGAGAAAACAACCCTAAACTACCCTAAAGCAGTTTCAACTGTAGAACTGTGGAAGTTCTTTTTCATGGTAACTACTGCACAAATATTGCACATTTTTGTTGCTTATTTTCCTGCCCTTCTGGTAGGTCTGTTCCAGTTTAGTTAGTGGAGCCTTTATGGATGGTCTCTTTAAATTACCGGTACCCAGAGTGATAATTACTCACCCCCCTTGCCCTTACGCTCACTATCAATGCATCTTTGTGAATTATGGTCCTGCTGCTATTGCCATAGTGATTACTGCCATGGAAACCAAACTCTCCATGCTCTCTGATGAAATGAAACACCTTGTATTATTGCCCCCCACAAGGCCAGCCATGGTGTGCAGTAAATGGGTTTGAAAAACAACAAGCAATCAGACTTACAGTAGTAAAAGATGCAATGTAATATTAAGTTCAGATGCAAAACCCTTCAAGTCCATTTTTAAAACTGTACATGAAATGAAGTTGTAATTTCCTTAAACTTAAATATTATTAAAACTAAAAACAATTAAAGCCAAAACAATCCAAATAGAGGTGTACTGCACTTGTGATAATGTTTAATACATTTCCGCACATTCACATATCGCATCTGACCTCAAGCAAATTTTTGCAGCCAGCTATGGAAGAGTGTGGGAGCTGAAATCAAGTCAAATCAGCAAGTGGACCGTTGCACTGCATGTATGGAAAGCATTTCTTGTCAGTTCATCAGCACAAAGGACAAGACACGAAAAAGAGTGGTTGCTATCTGCACTGGGACTTCAGCAACAAGCTCAAACTTGTCAGATTGGCTGTGAGTGCTATATATAGCACAGGCTTCAATAAATTGTGTCATGTGTGGTCCAATGACCTAAAACTTCAAAGAGGACAAATGAAGCTGGAAAGTTTTGTGGCTTAGTTCTGACCAAAAGATAACAAGCTCATAATTACCCCAAACGTAGGGTCAAAGAACATAATTGCATACTCATGACTGAATGACGCCTGTACAGCTGAACATGCTTCAGACAATTGGGTACTGAACATTTTGGTCTAAACTTGCCACAGTTGTGTACGGTCTCACTCTGTTCTTCAAACTTTATTTCAGCCCTGCATTAGAACCCGGCCTCAATACTAAGGCTTAGGTGTAAACATGATCAATCTGTTACTGACCACATTACCACATTATGTGCCAACGGCTGAGTGAAGGCAGAAAGTTTCTCATCAGATTAGATCTTCTCACTTGCAACCTTCCATTTGCAACCAAGACTACATTAGGGTTAAAGTGCCAAAAAATCATCTGACTGAAAGTTTTTTTTGTTTTGGACTCTAGATGTGTAGTGATTTTGGTGGAACTACACTTCATAGTAGCCTAAGAAAGTTATTGAATTTATACCCAATAAAAAAATATTTAAAAATAGACATTGGCACATTCCCCAAACTCAGTGCTGCAGTATGACCATGATGACACCCCAGTTGGGAATGATTTTGGTAGATCTAGTTTATAGTTACAAAGTTATTGAATTAAGTGTAGTAAGACCATAATAAGTGGTGTGTTTTAATTCTGGTATAGGCTACAGTTGATAAGAGCAAAGTTATTGAATGTTATTTGTAACAAAAAAAAAATCTTTAAATATAGAGTAATGTACATTTCACCAAACTAAGTGATGTGATACGACCTTGGTAACATTCCAAAAGCCTTTGGTCTCTTCAGTGTTTTGGTAGTGAAGTTATTGACATTATCCGTTTTGCACTTTGCAAACGGTCCCACCAATGTCGTGCCTATTTATTTAAATAGGCTACATAGGCCTATTGTGTGAATGAAAATCCGGTTGTAGCTCATTGCCTACCTTACCACTGTGGAATAAGCGGTGGTAGGCAGTAATAATATTGAGTTTGATTAACTCTTTCTAACTAAAAATAATCGCCCAATTCCTAACCGTAAGAAATCGCAAAGCAGGTGTGAGACTGGGAGAAATTTAAATGAGTGAGTTTAATGGCCAATTCGCAGCTACACCAGAGCCTGCAGCTTTGAACCTATGAGTCTTTGCTATTTCGTTTTTAAGCAACGTGTGTAGGCATTAAGCACCATTTCCCGACCTTCTGTAGCCTGGGCCCGCCCATACTTCCTGTGATGCTACATTCAATTTCGCGAGCAAGTCAGTCTGGCCAGGCTGCCTTTTAGAGGAATAATTTTTCCCAAATCTGTGGGCACCACGAGCTTACGCATACGTCATCAGAATAAGTGGTCTGATATGACTTTTTAAATGACTTTTAACGACTAAATGAGTTAGGAACATGTGAAATCATAATTTTAATACTTAGTTCATAACTTTAACAAAAACAAAAAAACATTTTAGGGCACTGGTTGCTCACAAACAATGGCTAATAGTGTTAATATCATTCAGCATTCAAATAGTTTTTCCACTGGGGAAACTAAGAAAAAAAAAAAAAAAAAAAAAAAAAAAAAAAAAATTTCAACTCCCATGATATGTACAACTTCTAGCTTTATTTAATTATCAGTACAAAGTGATATATTCAGCATACAGTTTGAAGTACAACACCTCCATCAGGCTCGAAGGACAAAGCACAACGCATCATCACCACAAGCTCAGCTAAGGGTGTAGTACAACCTGGAGAAACAATTATATCAATACCCATCCATAGCAACAAATAAAAATAGTAATATCACAATAATTAGACAACAAATTAAAACCTCAGAAATAAATGCGAGGATTAGAAGAATGCAAGGGGTCAAGGTCCCGCCGTGTCATAGATTAGACAACAATCCATCATGGTTGATGGCCTTTTCATTTAGTCATATGTTTATCTTTAAAACTTTTTTCCCCCCACAGTTTTTGTTTCAGTTCAAAAACTTGAAGACATTCTCTGAACATGCTAACAGCAGTCTCAGATCTTCAGTTGCTTGTGCATTTTTGGACATCAAAATTCCCTTACAGTCAATGTGCTACTAAAAGAATTTAACTGTAAGCCCTTACAGTATACCCAAGGCTTCTACAGGCTTTCTATTGAAACACATTTAGCCAGTCATTCACACAAAATTCATCATAGGGTCAGGGAACAGTGATACTTTTTTGCCTTGAGATAAATTGGGATATTCACATCCTTTCCGTATGAGACAATGTAGTATAATGATAATGCCGTCTAACTCTAGATACATCTACAACTGCCATCCTGAAGTACACTTTCATTGAGATTAACCTACTGAACCGATAGGGTCATGCTGTCCATAGCCTGTGATATGAAACTACAGAATGTGTTCTCATACTAGTTTGCAATCATAAATAAGCAAAAAGTATTTTCACAAATCACAACAAAACAACATTGATAATAATAATAATAATAATAATAATAATTATAATAGAACTGTAATAGAAAATAAAGACCACGAAAATCATTGGTGCGTCACTCCATGAGTGCCAACAAAGGAGACGACTTAAGGAGTATCTTGGGGGATAGAGGGAAGAGAGATGGGAGAAAAATAAGTGTGCTGTAGGAAAAGATTTGGTCTAATCTATACAGAGGAAGACCTAGAGGAAGGACATGTACAGAGATGACCTCCTTCAAGACCTCTTTCTGATCCACGCAGAACTCTTGAACTCCCCACCCCATTAAAGAGGAGACATCTCAAGTCATATTTACAGAAAACAACAAAAAGATTTAAAACCTGGTCAGTGCGCCAAGGTGTCACCATGTGTGGTGGGGTTGAGGGCATGAGAGCTGTTGAAGGAGGCACCCCAAATCTTACAAGGAGAGCACTGAGGAACACAGAACCTCTGCACTCGAGTGTTCAAGTAGATCTGGATTACGAATGCAAGAGACCAGCCACCACATTCACCACAACATTCTCTGACTCTTGATACTGAATGAGTGATAGACAGTGCAATAGGGAGGGGAGGTGGTAATGGGAAAAAAGAGAGAGAGAAAGAGAAAGTGAAGGAGAGAAGAGAAGGAAAAAAAGGGAGAGGAAAGCAAGAGAGATAAAAAGTCAAGAAAAAAACAAAACAAAAGGTGTTGAGGCCCTGTCTGGCTGAGCTGAGGGTTTAGAGTAGAGGCAGGTAGAGGTGGTGGTCTTGAGGGTTGGAAAGGAGCACGCCAGACTTCTAGCAGGACACTTCCATAGTCTGCGGCTGGTTCTGGCCGTCATGGGCTGGGCCGGCAGTGGCGCCCTCTAGCTGTGAATTGGTGTGGGTGCGGCTGCGTGGGCCTTCCACTGAGCCCATGCTGGAGGACGAGTGGGTGCGCGAGCGGACCAAACGAGTCATGCTCGCTGTGGGCACTGAAAGAAAGAGCGAAAGAGAAAGAGGGGGAGAAAGAGAGAAAGAGAGGAGAAATACTTCAGCAAAATACAATCATTGTTGGACCTCCAAGACAGCGTTTCCACAGAGGAGCTTAAAATAACTTAGGGAGCACACTCGAGGGGTTGGAGCTGGAACTGGGTCAGGTGGTTGCTTGTCCTCCAATCAGAGCCAGTGTGGAGTCAGCAACATTCCCATCCAGAATGTGGTGATGGCTGGAGAATAATGAGGGCCTCAGTCTACTCAGTCAACCGCTAATGCCGTACTTTACAACAGACATGCATCACTCCACTTTTTTGTTTGTTTTTTCTTATTGGTATTTTTACACAATTTCAAAGTTCACAGTTCCCCCAAACCCCCTCCCACCCCCAAACTGTAGTTGATGTTTAATGGCATCACTAATGATCCTAGTCAAAGTAATTTGACTGCACAGTACTCACACACCACTCTTCCCCTTCCCAAACTTTGTTTTTGGCATGTATGGGGAAAAAGTGATGTTTAAAGCGTATCAGTAATGATATTAGTTAAGATAATGTGACCCTGCAAAGTTTACTGGCAAACTGACAAATTCTTAACCTTAGTAAATAATAGGGTTAACACTTGGTGCTGAAGTTAGAACAGGAAGGAGTTCAGAGATCAGAGTTTTTTTTTTAATGCCTGAACCAGGAATATGTGGAGTTACCTATTTGAAAATTATAATAATAATCTAGTGGTTGATGTTATCATTATTCTCCTTAAAAATAGTATTCTTTAGCAGGATTTGGGTTTCCATTCATTTTTTCAGTGCTGGAAAAAATGAATATGCAGTAGTGATGTGTCATGCAAAATTCAAGTCAAAGGAAGTCAACACAGACGATTAAAAAAAATAGGAAATGCGTAACATGAATAAGCACTTCTGGAAAAAAAAAAACATAACAAGCAAGTCAGTCATCACACACACTCTTACTCACCCTGAAAACACGCTTTTCCTGCACATACAGCAAGGCAACCAATCTACATGCATATCAATGTCACATAACACACAAGACAGTGAGAGACAGGAGACGATGGGTTGTCCTAAACCGTGTATGCGGAGCTGAAACAGCCAAGTGATGGATGTGAAGGCGCAGAGAGGGTGCAGGGGGAACAATGCACTGCTGTTTGAGATAGCAGTTTTGGCTGGGCCAGCCTGCTAAGTTGAACTCCCAGTACCTGATTCGCTGTTCAGGTGGCTGAGCAGCACATGGGGGACTGTTAACATTTCGCACAGGCAGAGTGATAGGTGGGGAGGAGAGGGAGGGAAAGAGAGGGATAGGGCAAGGTTATTACCATTTTTTGTAGGAAGAGACACAGAAAGAAACTGGGAAAAAAGAATATGGGGAAAGAAGGTTTGTGTACTAGTTTGAGTGCAGGGAGAGACTGAAGGAGAGAGAGAGGGAGTAACAGAGAGAGAGAGTGAGAGAGAGAGAGAAAGAGAGAGAAAGAAAGAAAGAAAGAAAAAAAAGAGAGAGAGCGAGCAAGAGAGAGCGAGAGAAAGAGAGAAAATGCACTAAGACAAGGTGGCTACCCAGGAACGACCAGATGGCGAGAGCAGTGAGTCTGGTTTATCCCACTCAGACAAGAACCTATTGAGACACGCAGCTTTTAGTCATACACACAAGCAAGCACTCAAACATACAGACTGACACATGCATGGTACAGTATGTACAGATACACACTCAGACAGTCTTACACACACACACACACACACACACACACACACACGTGGCACTTCACTTCACAGAAGCATGGACATCAAAAGACAGAGCAGTGGGGAACAGGATTATACATTCCCCTCCTCTCTGTTCAGCTGTTCTGTCCAGTCTGGTGACATTTCCATTCCTGAGAGCAGAGCCAAATGCACACAGACTCAGTGGAAACCATCACTAGTTACTATGGAAGGGTTACACACACTCACACACATCTATTTTAGAAGTCTCTTTTGTTAAGGAAACCAAGCCTGATTAATTGGCAGATATGACAAAATATATGACCTCACGGGAGACCCTGTAAATATGCAGCCATATCTGTAAGAGTAGGCAAAGACGCACTGGTATTATTACTGACGTCTGTTCACTTGTTGATTAACAGCTATCTTTGGTGACGGGGCGGGGACTTGGGTGGCCTTTTGATGTGGTAACATCGGAGCAGAGCAGACCTCATCGGAGTCAGAATTTAGA
This sequence comes from Limnothrissa miodon, assembly GCA_017657215.1. Taxonomy (NCBI): domain Eukaryota; kingdom Metazoa; phylum Chordata; class Actinopteri; order Clupeiformes; family Clupeidae; genus Limnothrissa; species Limnothrissa miodon. The sequence continues at coordinate 364,196 of JAGFZM010000037.1, read as the reverse complement.
CACGATCACGCAGACCCGCCACGTCCTCAGCCTCTTTCTTGTTGTTGTTGCACAGTGAGGAGCACACTCACAGGAAACATGCTCGTCACAGACAGAAAAAAAAACAACTTGTTCTAACAGTGATGCAACGGATTGCTGCTGCTTGATGGTTTATCAGTGTTTGTGTGTATGCGTGTGTGTGTGTGTGTGTGTGCATGTATCAGTGAGTAACACAAGTGAAAAACATCAAGTCCTATGCGGTCCCATACAATGAGATAGCTCTCAATGATAGTGAAAATATTACTTGTATCAATCTCAGGAAGTGAACACTACAGTACTGTTACGCAGATTATGTAACAGTCAAGAGCAGTGCGATTAGGCAGCATTCTTTAGAAAACACATAACTGTTCACACCTTTCCTGTAAACGCAACTAATGAAAGCACTCTGTGCTCACTCAATGCATGGCCATGATGGTGGGTTGAAATGGTGGCGACTAAAAAAAAAAATTGCAGGAATCCAACTGTGGTGGCTGTGGATTAAAACATTGTGTTTACCAATCGGTAGAAAAAGGCATGTCGCCTGAGCATGCTAGAGGAGGGGATCAGTAGGGGCGCTTTGAAATTGCTGGGAACAGAGGGACCTGGGCTGCCTGTTGAGGCCAAGAGGTCAGCTGACTGACCTTTGCAGAGTTCAAGACGAGAGAAGGAGGAATGTGACTAATCGCCTAAACTTGAGAACAGTTATTCCAGTGGGTGACTCGGAGTTAAAATACCCCCCTACCCCCACACACATACAAACGTAGCCACATACTGTGTACTAACTTCACATGGTGTATGAGAGGGCAACTCAAAACCACATGATCACCAAGTAAGTGGGGAAAACCTTTGACTTCCCCAAAGAAAATAAGTGTCCATGTTTTAATTAGGTATATTATCTGGTAGTATATTTATTATATCAGTGATGAGTGGAATTATATCGGCGATGAGTTGGATGGCACCAAGAGAAATTCCCCCCGACATTCTCCACAGCTCCTATTCTATTTTATTGTCCGGGTTAGGAGGAGGGCGTTAGCCAAGGCTGGATGGTTTCTTTGTGTACCACAACCACTTTCACCAGTGTGAGAGGAGCAGTTGGGTGAATACTGGGGCAACATCAGTAGTAGTAGCTGTAGAAGTAGTAGTTGTAGTAGTGCTGGTGTGGTAAAGAAGAAAAGAAGAGGAGGACAAAAGAAAAAGAAGAAAACGGGATCATAAGTGCACCACCTATCCAGAGCAGGGGGTGGAAGAACCCTGGGTTGGAAAGTGCTTCCACAAAGAGGCTTCGGTAGAATGGATGACAAAAGCAAACTAAAGCTCAGAACCCATCCATTCCCACCGTCTCACCAGAAAAATGCCTTACCAAAGGACACAGGATTTCATTCAATGTTTATATGTATTACCAGTTGTTCACTAGCATGAACATATAAACGTTGTTTTGGAATGAAACCTCGAGAGAAAAAAAAAGGTTGTCTGGAGAGCAACTGAATTTGATGCAGTCACAGACACAGTGCAAAGCACATGTTGTAACCAGCTAGGCATCTACATAAATTCCCTGTCCGATTAAATACTGGTGCATAAAGATTTGTAAAGTGAGCATAAATATATTGAGAGCTCAAATGTGGGTGTAAGAATTAAACGTATGACATGTTTACTTGCAGGCTTATATGTATATGTGTAGGTATGTACTGTATGTGTCAGAGTGTTGCAGTAAGGGATTGAGACAGGCCATGCAGCACATTATCCTGAGTGAGGATAGCCATACTTACTGGTGGTGTTCATCACTGAAAACCAGACAGGAGGACACAGGGCAACAGGGGTCAATGGGATATTAGTCAAAAAGCATCTCTCTATCAGATACGGACAATCTAACAGTCATTTCCATTAGTTCAAATCTCGAATAGTGAATTCTAAATCTATTGTATTATTGACCGATTGAACTAATTTTGATAGAGTATCAGTCATTGATATGTGTACATAAAAGATATACTTCAATAAATGTTTAATGTCAATGTGTCCATTTCTGACTTGCATTTGCCTAGTCTAGAATCTATGTAGATTACTTAGTGCGAGTGTGCACTACTGTAAATTATAATGGTGACACCATTTCTGTCTGACTAGGCAATACTGAGGAAACAAGGAAAAAAAAAACGTTAGAGGTAGAGGGAGAGAGAGGATTGGGGTTTGTGTGGACAGCTTGGAGCTTGAAGGGACAGCTGGGAAGAAGCCTTTTTATTATTTAAAATTTTTTTTTATTTGACATGAGAGAAAAACAGGACAGAGTGAGGCTCTTCGGCAGACACAGACATAACACAAACCAAGCGCATTCGGCTTTACCAATTCTCACACCAATTCAACAAAACGCACAAACAAAAACGCTTAACATTCAAGACTCTTAGGACATCAGTAAATAAGAAGGAGAAGATAAGTCAAGTACTCACTGTAGCCCATTCCTTGCACAAAGTATTTGAAGGCCTCTGCAAGTTTACCAGGCTGGACAACCTGAGGGAGTCCTCCGCAGTCTGCCATCTGTGAAAAGACCAGACACATGTACAAAACGCCATGATAATGATATTGCAGTATTAAAAAAAAAATAGTCAGAAAGATCAAGTTACAAAGAGATCTACCCACTTTGAGCAAAGTCGTTTTTGTTGGGTTTAACCTTGAGTTGCACTCCACCTGGGATGGAACAAAACAAACAAAAAAAGATGCGAGTGAACCAGTTGTGAGAGCCAACAACATGACACACATGAAAAGAGAAAGGACCTTGGGGATGTTTCATCTACAGTATGTGCACTGATAGTACAGGCTGTTCTGTACCAGTGTTGCATATTGTAAAACAAAAAGACGACCTCAGAGTCAAAACTTCCAAGATGCCTAACCTGGAGTATATGATACAGGCTATGCGCATGTACACTCACCACAACATCCACAGCTGGGGAGGTGTCTCCCACAACCAACAGAGCTGGACATCTACAAACAAGAAGTAAGCTCATCAGAAGCTTAAGACGACGACAAACAGAGAAAATAAAACTAAACTAAATAACATTTAGACCCTAAGGCCTACGTACTTCAGTGTGTTTACAGTCTCCTCATTCAGACCAAAGACGGGTCTCTCAATCTCCAAATCCCGACGACTGCAGAGGACAACAAATCTCTCATCAAAACCCTTTGTCACAAATTCCTACAAAGGCTTTATTGACCATTCAGAGCCTAACGTTACCCATTATACGAGTTGTAGAAGAGGGCCAGGTTATCCTGGTTGATGTCCTGTGCAATGTGGAGCCGATATGTCTGGATGATCTCCTGGTTATCAGTCAGCTCATCCTGCAGAAAAGACAAGGTACATGTTAGCATGGGGAGCCCTGGAAGCAAGTAGAGTATAGAATATAAACACCACATCCTGATTTTCGACAGTTGCAGAAAAAGACAGATTTTACAACCCAATTGGTCTCAAATCATGTATTCAGTATAACACACTTTATCCCAAATCTCCAAAATAAAAAGATTAGGGACACTTAAGTGCATTTAAATATATAGTCTTCATTATAGATGACTTAGCTAGATTGTTTACTTAATCGTTCATCCACCGTTGCCAAGATACCGACAGCTGACAGGCAGAAATTTGGCTGTTAAGGGCAGCATCAAGGATACCACTACGCTACTATCAAAATTGGGGAAATGAAGGAACCTTTGAAGGCCGAATGTTATGCATTATTTGATTTGGACATGCCTTGATCCTTTATTACCCGGAAGGCAGCAATTTTACCATTTCCAACACAGCTACAGTGTGAGTGACTGGGGATATAAGCCAGAGATGGGAATGGAAACCACTCTGCCTTACACTGAAGGAGGGCACAATTGATAAAAATTGGGTTCTGACAGGGTTTTATATAGCTTACTCTCTGGAAAGCCATTTTTACAGAAAGTCTAAGGGCTTGTGAATTAAGATGTACTATATAGGTAGGTCCTTTTTGGCGTTTTAAAACTGGACAGAAGGCAAGCGCTTTACCCAGACATGTTAAACAATCCAGCCTTTATCTTCTAAAGGCCGTTTGTGCATGTTTGTGCATTTGAGAGTAAATGTGCATATAACATTTTGCATGTTGTTCTTCCTTCAATAATTCAACTATACACTAGCCACTCACAAACACCTCATATTTTAGAGTCTGGCTGCATTCAGATACAACCTGTTTCATAACACATCACAGGCTCAAGAGAGCTAAAGAGGTTTCTGGTGAAGGGGGTGCAGCATGTATGTGACATAAGAAAGTGGAGAGAGACAGATAACAGATCCATACAACCAAAAAGGCAGCAGTTGCTGGGGGGGGGGGGGGGGGGGAGAACCAAGGCTGTCGCCATGGCAATGCCTAAGGCATCTGATTAGAGAGGATTACAGAGTAGCAGCAGAGGGGGTTAATGGAACCAGCCCCCCCCCCCTCCACCACCCATTCAACATCTCCCTAAAAAACCTCCCTTCTCTCTCTCAGTCTCATACACACATACACACTCTTTTATCCATTGTCTCTACTGAGTTCCCTTATGCCTCTGAACACTCACCGTGCTGAAGTGATGGGCCATTACAATGTCCACCAGGTTACTGGTCCAGCCGGAGAGCTGCGAGCAAACACAACAAAACATTGGAAACACAACAAAACATTGAAATACAAACTCGTGCCGGAAAGATCAACTATAGTGTGCAACCAGGTGTGGTACGGTACAGTGAGATCTATTTATCAACATTCCACTCACGGATGTGTTTAAAAAACAAACCACTTGTTGATATTAGTGGCTTCATACCAACTAAATCATATCCCCAGGAGTCTATGCTTGTGCATGAACGGTCCAAGAGAGCATCAGCAACCACCACTCACCTTGGACGCGGCCCAATCCATCCAGCCCTTTGCACATGGGTCCACATTAATCAGAACTAGGCCCTCCACTAGAGCAGGTTCATTCAGCTGGAGCAATACAGGAGAGAGAGAGTAGCACAGATGATTGGCATTAGAGTGGACAGAGTATTGTTTTTAGCCAACAGTTTTTAGATGAGTGTGAGGACTCATAACATCATGCATTTTATGAGTAGATGGTTTGTTTTTTTTTGTTTTGTTTACTTTTTTATGTTAAGCAGAGTGGGTAAACATTATGTTGTTTGTATAACAAACTGTCAATAATGATTTCCTTCGTTTATGATCTGAATGTTTGCACCCAACACCATGCCCTAGCTTGAGTGAGTGGGTAGGGGGGTGGTGTCCAAAATCTAGTTAGCCCTGGTCTGGTCAGGGGAGCTTCGCAGGTCTTTGCACATTGCAAAGGACCTTTGTGGTTGAAGTGTGCTTGATTGCAAGCAAGTCAGCCTCTCCCACCTCTCAACCCTGTGCAGCAAAACCCCTGAAAGCTCACACTTATTTACACACGCTAATTAAAAAAAAAAAAACACACACACAAGCCAAGTGAGGCTCGAGGGCCTTGAACATCCTCAGGCCATACACATATGGCTGCAACACTGTGCCCTTCTACCTTCTTCCTGTCTCTTCTCACAGCTTGGTACTTCAGTCTACCTAAAGATGCAGGAAGGCGGTGTGTGTGTGTGTGTGTGTGTGTGTGTGTGTGTGTGTGTGCACGAGGTAAAGAGTAAGTCAAGGCTTCATCGTCATCATCATCTCTTTCTCTTCCTGCCTGACACCACCACAACGGCACAAAGATGCACGGCTAAAATTAACCGTAATTAACACCTTTCCAAGTTATTGCTCACAAGTTATCCAAGCAATCGAGTTCTCTCCTTCGTACCCACTCTTATGCACACTGTGAAAAGACGACTTTTTGGCAGCCAACAAAAACAGATTTCACTATACATCTACACTATACTATACACTATACTATACACTATACATCTACAAGAGGATGTGTTGGGAAAGAGCAGAGTAATCGAGCTGTCTATTCCATCTCGTCGCTTTGTCAAAGTATACAAAGAGATTAGATAATTCATCAACTAACCCGGGGCAAAAAATAAATAAATAAAAAAAATCCCTCAAACATTACATCAACCAAGGCTTGCAACCTAGCTGCAATTAAAGGAGTACATGTTATAGCACAATGAGAATCTATCTGTGTAAATTAGATGAGATTAAGTATTTCCCTGCTTTCATTTTTGCCCTTTGCAGGGACTCAGTCGTATAGGTAGCACATAACTAGCACATGATCTTACTTTCATCAATCCATCCTTAATAAATACTATTAGCACTACTAGTTGCAGTTAAATGTGAACTTGCATGCATCACAATGGTATCACAAGGTACCTCAAGGCAGATTAAAGCAATTTGACAGACTCTAGGTCTCAATATACCAAGTAAACTCTGCAGATGAGTGGAGGCTTCTATTATTAAAAGGCTGAGTAAGTCCACCTGGGAAAGTGAGACCATGTCTTTGAAACAAAGTGTGTGTGTGTGTTTGTATGTGTGTGTTTAGAGGAACCCTAACTATGGTGCTAAAAGGATTAACCATGGAGAGGTTAAGTTAATCTCTTATTGCGCTCATTATTGTAGGCTGTGGACAGACTGGACAGGCAGATCTATTTACCGGCTCAGTTCCTCTCATTTTATAGCACAGGGTTGCTCCCTGGAGCTCACCTCAAACAACAACCACAGACACAGACACACACACACACACACAATCAATGCCGCTACAATTACTTACATTACAGTATTTAATGACATTACAGTATTTAATGCCCCCAAGTATTTACAGAAAATGTAGTGTTGTGCCATGTTGTGCTGGGTACAAGAAACCCATTCATGACAGAAAACATGCAGGATATAAATGACCCTGAATACTTCAAGCACAAATCAAGAATCTGAGGAAATTATGTAGGAGAAGATGACAGTGCACAGAACTGGAATGTAATCACAGCTAAATAAAGTCATAACACGAGAGAATAAAATCATAACAAAAAGAGTAAAAGCAGACTCACCGCAAGCCTGGAGAGGATGTATGCTCCAGCGCCCACTCCTATCCCGATAACACTGTTTATCCTGCAGCAATAACACAGCAAGCAAGGAGTCAAAACACACATACACACACACTCCACCAAATGTCATGTGTGGCTTAACAATAATACCATCATATCAGAGGCTTCGGGAAGATAACTTTTTTTTGTCTCAGTGAGGCCAAACTGGTGCTCTATATTCCTATACAGGGAGTAAAAGGGTCTGTTTTGATAGAACTGAAATACTCACTTAAGATGGGTCATGACTGAGGGAATCATCTCTGCTAGTTCATCCATCGCGGGGTACTGATACCTAAGGGAGAAGGGAGAGGGAGAGGCTTTAATGTATTCAGTGCAAGAGAATCGTGTCATTGAATAGGTCAGAACTGTGCTGCCTTTGTAAATCCTGTGCTGCAATTTCCTTTTCCCAGAAAAAATTCGGGGAAGCTCATGTCTCAATAGAACAGATGCATTAGAGTGTAAACCTACGTTTGACACCAGGTGCATAGCTGAAGTTCTCTGTTCATGTCGCAACAATTACATTCCATTACAATCAATGAACTGGCTACAGCAGACGTGAGTGTGCAGCACACACTCTGGGGGAAAAAAAAAGTACAAATAAGGCTGCTCTTCTTGAATAGTTTTTACTCAACACAAACAGAATGTTTCAGACACACATCTGCTGGAGGTGTAGCACTAGTCTGAAACTGCGAGTGGGAGGAATGCTTGTTTGTGCTGGCAGAATTACAAGATCTGAGAGGTGGTGATGCAGCTTGACAGCACATCACCAGCGAGGTTCCGTACACTAACATATAAATGATAAACAGCTGGCTGTTAGCCTGTTTTTTTTACAGGCCAGATGCGCATTCCAGGGATGCCAAATTCATCCAAATTGAGCGGGCCTGCGGTTGTTCTAGTTCTAGATTCACCAATCAGTATGAGAGTGCTGGAGGTCTCAGAATGAGCCCACTCTGCCTATGACAGTCTTGCTTTTAAAGAAAGAGGGATTTACAGTAAATTACAGGCCTCTTTTCTGGGCTTTATGCCCATTGCAAGCCTGTTGCCCAACGCCAATCAGATGCCCAGCTGTTTGAGATCGACTATAGGAACACACACAGCTCCAATTTAGCGGGGTGATCTGCCAACAAGCAGGGCTTAGCAACGCAACAGACCGATCACAGGAGTGATATTAATGCAACCTGAAAGGGGCCTGTTAGAGCAGAGCCGAGGTGCTGCCACAATGCCATCGCTACCGCTGCCGCCATCACCACCCACATCAGGCTCAGTTAAACTAAACAAGTGCCCATAGAAATAATGGCTGGCGGAGAGGCGCGGAGCTGTCGAGTCAATTAACACGACAAGGCAACCAGACAGAACTATAAATATCAAGTGTGCACGCGTGCCTTCAGGATCCTCAGCTGCATTGGCACAGGGGTGAGCCCAGCCCTCCTACTGGCTCAATCAGTCTGAAGACATGTTGTGCGAAGGGCTCCCATCAGACACATGGAGATGAGCCAATTCCCACAATTACAGTACAAAAATACAGTTGGTAATGATAAGGGCTTTGAAGGTGATGGTGGTGTTTTGGGGCCAGATTGAGCCTTACGCTGTAGGGAAAGGGGGAGCCCCCTCCTGCTGTCCGGGAGCATCAATGTGGACCACTGCAAAGTGATGGGTGATCTCCTGCATGTCCTCAAAGTTGAACAGGGTGTTGAAGCATGACTTATCTGCAATCAAAGAAACAAACCAAATTCAGGAGGTAAAATAGTGTCCGTGATTGTATGATACTGTAGCATTCTTAGTTCTCTAGTGGCATACTAAAAAAATGCTAAAGAGACATACTGCAAACCCTAAACCACACAACTACCCCACCACCACCTGAAGTCCTTAACCTCATCACCAAAACTATTCTAAGCAATCCTCCCTACCATGTGATCCATATGCTTATACTTAAAGCTGATCTTTCTCACCCTGCTGTAAGGCACCAAGTTCGCAGACACAAGTAACTTAAAAAGCATGGCATCAACATCAGTTGGCTCTTGTTTATATTTAGCTAGGAAAATGGATTCAGACAGAATAGGAGAGAGAGATGGAGAAATGATTGCAGGCTACAGGATAACGTAGCCCTTTTTATAGGATTGCCAGGCACTGTTTTAGTACTCTAAAAGCACCCCCAGAAGGGCATCAATATCATCAGTTTATAACGTGAAGCATCATGACTTAAGTTAAGTAGAGCACATATGCTACATAGACTATAATGTTCAGCTATGTCCTGGGAACCTTCTAAACATGCCTATTATGAAGAACATATGGTCACGCAAGAATGAAACAGGATGCAGAGGTAAGGAAAGGGGACAATAGGACAAAGGGACTGTTGCGGGTTTAAGACTCACGGTTTAGGCCGATGTCGTGGTAGGTGAGAATGACGGGCCGGTTGCCTTTGGGGGTGCCTCGCATGGTGACATGGAGGACTCCATGGGCGGTCTCGATGTCATGCTCCTATGAGAAGGAAAAGAAATCAAAGCCAGAGCAATTAACCCGAGTCTCTCCAGGATTCATGGGCTGTTTGGGAGGCCAAATGTGTCACTGTTTAAATTCAATATCCACAAAAGCCCATTTACACATTCAATTACAGAGGTCCCCACAAACATTTATGGCTGTTCGAAAATTTTAAACAGACCACAGTGGAACTGCTTTAATCCAACTGATCATAGTGTGGAAATTTCCAGACCCAGAGAGGCGATGGAACTCTAATACCGTTAATAGTTCCCCTCAATAAGCCTGTGTGTCTGTAAGTCAGTTTGTCCATCACTGCTGTCAAGTATGCAGAGAACGCTGTGGACCCAAAAATATAGGCTGACTAATATAGTAGATGTCAGTATGTCTGACCTTGTTTTTTGCGCACAAGATCGCTGAAAACAGGGTGACATCCGTTTTTTCGTTTGCCTGTGTATGTATGTTTGCGTGTGAGAGTGTGTGTGTGTGTTTAGGTGCCTGCTATTTGTGTGTGTGTGGGTGATTTTGGTTTTCTGCCATCACTGCTTGTTGTTGCTATGGACCACAGAAACCACTCAGCCCCTTACGTGCGCCAGTGTTTTTAAGCTCGGGCCAACGGCTTGGACACCACACGAGTCAGAACGCCATCACCACCCCAACGCACCTTCTAGCATCTCAACAAGTCACTTTTACACATGCTCTTAAGTGAATGGGAGAGAGAGAGAGAGAGAGAGAGAGAGAGAGAGAGAGAGAGAGAGAGAGAGAGAGAGCCTACTTTGAGGTGCTGCAAAATGCTAAGGTGTAGGTCAGATGTGAAACAACTTGCTGTGAATTTATGATGTCTACCATTTGCAACTTCAAATTGCAGCTGCCTTGTAAGGATAACGGAAAACACATTTGCAATAGACTGGACACACACGTACAAACACACACACACACACCCACACACACACACACACACTTCTGTCTCCATATTTTAAAAAAGCGATGTTAACTGCACACATCCAAAAGTGCCAAGCAGCTGACAGCTGCAAGGATCAACACCAAGGCACCTCAAAGTGCAGAGGTAAAAATAGACAAAAACGGTTGAAGGGACTGTCTGCAAACAGTCACCACATCTGGAATGAGCTAAAGAAAATCCCAACATGAGCATATCTGTACCTTTCCATATTATCACATTCAGATTTCGTGCCAAAAAAAATGCCCTTGCATCTTGGTATTCTAATCCATGTTCATTATGGATCATAATGCATAATGCCATTGCCCTACACTGCAATACTGTTACTATTACAATATTCAATATGTATAAATACAGTCTTGAAAGGCAGAAATTTATTTCCCTTACAGATTAGATTGATAAGAGAACAGTAAGTGTATAAAACAAAGAAAAATAAAAGCAATAAATCACTGTGTTACCATGGATCTAATTTAAAAGGGATATTTACTATTTGAAAGGAAATACAGAATCACATAATGCCATGAACATGGATGTCACTAGATGCAGTATTCATAAAGAGTATAACAGCAAGGTCGTAGCACCAAAAATGGCATTGAAACAATTGAAAGCAGACACAGTTTCGAATGCAAAGTTTTGAGGTGGATAGCAGTTACCATGGAAACCACACATATAAACACACATAACATGGCACCCAGTGACCGACAGCGTACAAATGCTGCGGTGTGTGTGTGCGCATGCATTTGTCTGCCCTTGGCAAAGACCAACCCCTCTGCTTTCACTGAAAAGGCAAACAACAGAAGTTCAATAAGGAAGAGGAGAGGAGGTAAAGATGAAAAAGGAAATGAAAAGAATTGGATGAATACGCGTGCACACGCAGGCTGTGTTAACCACAAAAAATGTACTTGTTTAAACAAACACAAATGCACTCTCGCTGAAGAAATGCACAAATCTATTTCCAGCAGCATGAAGTCAACTACCTCTAAAATGTAGCAGTAAAAGCACAAAGTTCCTATTCTTTGTCTGTTCACTGAGTCACCTGCGGAGTAATTGCAACAAAACCAAAGGGGTTCCCTAGTGCACATGCCAACTCAGAGGATAAAACACACACACACACACACACACACACACACACACACACACACAGAATGTGTGCTCACTTGGTCACACTCAACAAAACTGTCAATCATATTGTCCCAAAAACTTGCACTAACATGAAACGAGACCCGCTGAGTACCAAGCGCCTCCCAACCGCAGCTAGCTCCCCTCTGCTAAGAAAGAATAAATACAGAGGGTTTTTTCCACAGCTCTGACTTAGACGCCTAACTTAACAGTGACGTTAACATGAAGGTCAGGCAAGTTCAGATGTCTCTTTGGAACTCACCACTCCAATGACCGCACAGGTGATCTGGTTAAGGTCCAAAACAGCAGTCATCATCTCATCCGGTGAGAGACAGACAGACAGACAGAAAGAAAGAGATGGGGATCGCTTGTTCTCTTGTTCTTTTTTTCCTTTTGGATAAAGGGGCGGTGGCAGCTACGCAAGCTGGGAGAAGGTTGGGGGGGGGGGGGGGGGAAAGAAAAAAAAAAAAAAAAAAAAAACACCCAAAACGACAACAAGCTGCTCCCTCTCTCTCTCTCTCCCTCTCTCTGGGCACACGGTAAGGAGCGAATGAAATGTTTCAGTGGACAGCAGCTGATCCCAGCCAACAGAGGGGAGGAGAGAGGGAGAGGGAGGGAGAGAGAGGGATAGAGAGGGTGGGAGCCTGAAGGAGTGAGAGAATGAAGAAGAGGTGTGAACTAATGGAGGCACGAGCATCAATTGCTGAGGGGGACTTCAGGGAGGGTAGGGAGGAGGAAGAGAGAGAAATGGAAGAAGAAATCCTAAAAAGAAAAAGTGGGAGAGCGGGAGCACGCGGAGGTCCTTGGTGCTGGGAGATGTCTGAGGGAGCGGGTCCGCTCAGCGAGCTGTAATTGGATTTAGAAGGTCAGGTGAACAGGAGGGCAGTGAGGGCGGGGTTCACCCACAGGGAGGCTGAGTGACAGGAGCTTTGTGAGCTAGCCAAAGACACAGGCACCAAACACACTGAGGAGGCAGGCAGGCGCACGCACGCACGCACGCACACACGCACACACACACACGGTTTTGGAGTAACGTGCTGAGGTCGGCAATAATGCCCATTGTTAATCTTGTGAAATAACTGAAAGAACTATTGACCTCTGTGCCTCTGCTCTTAGTGTGGATTTTATTGACCTCCACTTGCTTGGTTTTGGCATTTAGGCCAGCATCTAGAGACCACTTTTGGGGCTATAGTGTCAACCCCCCCCCCCAGTCAAAAGTAATGACAAATCTTATTGTTGGGGGGGGGGGGGGGGGGGAGAATTTCAAAGCACAAAAACACACTGGGTAGCTCTGTGTAAGGAAAGGGTGGGGGTGGGGTGCAAAGAGATTACCTTCAGATTTCAACAGCCACACAACAATTACAGCACCCATGCAGGGCACCCTATGTTCTCTCTATCTTAATCAAAGGCAGCCGCCAGGGGTGGCATCGAGCACCGGGTTGGGTAGGGATGGGTACGGTAGGGGTCGGGAGAGTAGGGGTGACAGCATCGTCGTCAGTGACTGAGCCATTCTGATGACTGTGCACTGCTATAAATGACTGAGAGACTGACTCAGGAGAAGCTACTAAACGCGGCCGGACCTAGGAATGGATTATAAGCGCCTTAACTGGGTTACCAGGACTAGCAGGGCGTTAGCCTGTTGTGAAAGTCTATCAAGCGGAGGTCAGAATCTTTATTGCCATTAAACTTAACACACATTTTCTTTGAGGAGGGGGGTTTCATTAAGCAAATTCAAACTGCAGCTACCATACAATAAAATTGGTTGACATAACTGATAGCACACCCATCAAATTGTTATATTATAATAATTATTAGCGGATAAATTATTAATGTGGCCACATAAGTCACGTTTCCGGTTTAATTCAGCAAAGCATTGGTGGCAAAGGGACCTGGCCCCAAATCCTGCTCTACATAGATACAAACCAAGTCAAATAAACTAGTCTACTCAAAATACTTTTGGTACAATCCAGTTTCATTATCTGGATTATCTGGAATGATATCGCACACATTAATCCACAAGCTAGGGACATCAATTTTATTGATGAAAAGCATGAACCAGACACACACACACACACACACACACACACAAACAAATTGCGCACACACTCCCAGACTGGCTCACACCAGTGCTGTCAAACTCAACACTCCCATTAGTGTGGATGGGATTAGGTCTGATTGGGGTCACAGAAAGTTGTCCAGCGACAACGCCCCCCCCCATAAAAAATAAAAAATAAAATTGGGTCACAACAAGCTATGGCCCCAGATCGCTGGTCTCTTAATTGATCCTGATGCAAACCGGCGCTCTGGGACCAATACAGTCAGACTAGCGTGGACTAGTCAAAGCCTTAGTAATGGCTGAGATCAAGGCCTATTACTATTGTTCAGTAAAAGTAACATCAATAAAGGCCTAAAAGGGCAGAACCTTTGTCATTTACAGAGAAATCCGTCCTACACAGGTGGAACGTATGATTGTATGTGTGGGTGTAGACACAACCACCTGCTACTCCGAAACAACGGGAGACCGAACTTAAACAGTTGGGTCTAGTTGCACACTGATTCAATTCAAGCAGATGTGAAGACTAACTGTAACAGCATTGATGACATTTCAACTGAGAATGGAGGTCGGGGAGACCTTGCAAGGGTCTGTTCCCAGGATGCACCTGGGTTTGTGTGTATGGAGTGGAAAGGGGGCAAGGGAGTCCAAAGGACATCCCTCTGCTTCTGGGTGGGTGGGGTGAGTTTACCGGCACTGGGTCTCCCTCTGTTCACACCCACGCATCTTGCCATCACTTTCAGCCCTGCACGAGTTTGCAACTGCGTGTGTGTGTGTAGACACATTTTTTGTCTCAGTGCAGGTATGTTCCATAGAGCACGTATCAAAGGACAGGTGTATCCTGTCACACAGTGTTGTTGGTTCAGCTTTGGAAGAAAATCTGCAAACGAGGCGAGGTAACATGGAACGGAAGCAGGCACCGCACTGCCACCAGACATCAAAATGTAAGCTCTGACATGATTTGGTTAGAGAAAACAATCTGTTCATTTAGTGGGTGCAATTCCACAGACGGACCATAGAGGGCAGTCATTCATAACCAGTCTGCATAAGGTCTTCACTTCTAATAAAAATGGCTCAACAGGCTGAACTGTAGAAAATGAATGAAACATCCATCACAACTAATCTTATGTGGCTGAAAGGTAGTTGGGCCCACCAGCTTTCTTTATCAATCAATTAACATATCTGTCAATCAAATCAGGATCATCCGCCTCCTATTGTTCCTACCCTTCTGCAATCTCTTGCGTAATTGTTCTTAATACCCTGTACTCTATAGCAATACTAAAGCCATTACAATTGCAACTAAAACTAGGCTAGGAACCTAATTGAAAACACTTTCTGGAGAATTTGTATTACATTTTAATGGCATATCAATCTAAAATTAATCACAGAATTTATGATCAATCATTCATCTCCTTCACACCATGCATTTACATAAGGTTACATAAAAATGAAGCTGTCTAGAGATTTCTCACATCCAGTCATCGTGGGTATTGACTCATTTGAGCGAAGTTATTTTTCCATGCGGAGTGAAGCCCGACCTGAGAGCCTATTTCCTGTGCTCGGCCTGCACTGCCAGCTAATAACAGAACACCCATCAGCACTGTCATCAGAAGACACTCATCACACGCCGCTTCTGCTTGGCATCTGTCATTTACATTAACTCACTCAGCCGATTCTTGTGACAATTCACAGTAGGCCTACAGTACTAGAACTCAACTGTGTAACAGACATAAAAACAGAGGGTGCAAACATATTCTGCACAGTATAGGCTACATTTTCAAAACTACTGGCAGACCTGACATTACACCCTAAAGCAAGCTGAAAGCAGTGCCCTAACTGAAAAGGGGCCAAAGTCATCATCATCATAGATTTAGACCAGAGCAACTGATGGTAGAGACTTCTTATTTGTGTAATAGTAAGCATAAAAACTTTTTTTTTATTTTTTTATGTTATTGAGATACTAAGCCCAACTCTGAGCACAACAGGCACTCTCTAAACGTAGGAGAACAGGTAATGACACCTGTCATCTTGGATGTTGGCTGCTCTCTTTGTTTTGCCAGCTATACCCGGGGACTCAGACACCTCCCAGGAGATAAGTGTGTGCCAGGCAGAGTGGGCGGAGGGCAAGGAGCAGGAGGCCATTGGCAATGCTCCTGCTTGAGCTCAGGAGGCTGGGGATTTAGGGGGTGGGGTGGGGGACCTAGATTCTAGTCTGCCGACTGATTGACGGCCCACCATGTCTGATCCCCTTGGTGCAAAGGGCCCTGTGCCAGTGGGCATGAGATAGGTAGGTCACTGGCACATTCACTCGCCACTGATGAACTGTTCAACACGTCAACATGAACAAGATGTGACATACATGTAACTGAGTTTGTTATACAACACTAAAATGAAACCCTAAAAAATTTAAATATCATTCGAATACTTTAATGTAATTAAATATATTCCACCAGGAACAGATGGCCAACTCCTCAACCGAGAGCCATATGAATGCATTTATTTGCATTCAGTTACCTGCTGGTCCAGTGTGTGGGTCTCTATGCATGCATAGGTTTCCCTCTGCTGGAAGGGCCCCTCAGGTGCAGCCTGGACATACACAATGCACTCGCTCACCAGCCACACCACACTACTACAGAGGCAAACACAGAAGCTTCAATCAAGCAGCCCTGCACCCACCATCAACACTACCCCTCAAACCACCAACCCATAATGCCAGCTGAGAGGACGGCATTGCAACACACATCAGGGTGCCCACAATGTTGCCATGGAAACCATTCTCTGTCTCACTCCATCACTCTTTTCCTCCTCTTTTTGTTTGTTTAATGACTACACAGCGCTGAAGATGATGTTGGAGTGTGTGGGCTGACTCGGTGAGAGGGGGGTGGGCGGTGAATTGAAGATTCCTGTGAAGGAAAGAAGGGGCCAACCTGTTCTCTAGAGGCCACAGTTCACCTTTGGCAGAGATGTGACTAGGCCAGCGGAGAAACACATTTCTCTTTAAATCACTCAGAGGCTGCACACCAATTCAAATTTCCAATTTTCCAACTGAAAAAAAGAGTGAGTAAAATTTCCTTCATTTCACCCTCTTTGTAAAGAAATGGCCTCTACAAGTGTAACAAGGACCAAGACATGCATGTACCCAAGCATATGGTTCCTAATAGCTACCCATGGCTCTCCCCAAGCGGATCTTTCTACTTGCACCCAAAACACCAACAAACAAAAAAAACAAAACAAAACAAAAAAATTCTTCAGACACACCCTTTACCAGCAATGCAGTAAGCAGCCCATGACATCACTTTTTTGGACTCTTCATGCTGCTAGAGAGCAGGAGCTAAAGTACACACACTATGGTGCTCAAGCAATTTTTTCACATCCTGTTGAGTGCACACACACACACACACACACACACACACACAAGGCTGAATATGGGTACTGACTCATGAGGGACAGTGTGTGAGAATGAGTCTCCATGTATGTGTTTGTATGTATGAGACTTCAGTGTGAGAGAGGTGCTGTCTTGTCATATGAAACAAATATGTGTGTGTGTTGGGCTGCCATGACATCTCCCCTCGCTGACAAGTAAGAAATAGCGGGTGTGCACTGAGCAAACGAGTTCTGTCTGCTGAGCCCGAGTTTGGCCACCTGTGACCCTTCCCTGGGTCTTCACACAGGCGCACCCTCCACACAAATACAGGAATAGATATTTAAAGGAGACCAAGAGTAATGAAGAGGGTGATGAGAGAATGTGTTCAAAAGATGGAGAGTAAATGAGAGAGAGAGAGCGAATTTGTTATGGATTTGAATACTGTTATGCATCCTTGTTATGGATGGATGGTGTAATTGGCCTTAATGGAAAGCAGGTCTCAATGAATTTGTGCAGAGTTCCTTGTGTGGTAATAGAGAGACAATAAGCTCAGTGCTATACTTAAATTAATGATGATGTGCTGCTATGGGAACACAAAGGTCCCAGTCTGTCAAAACGGAGCAGAAGAAGGCAGACTGTCTACTTTGGTTACAGCTACAATGACACTCGTGGGCTGCAGGGTTACTAATAGGGCGAGTCCAACATTGTCACCAATTACGTGACAAGCTAAAGCGAGACTTCCCATCAAGTCTGAAATGAACTATATTAATTCATACCGAGAGAACCACCCCAAACAAACACACACACACACACACAAGCTGATTCAACCCAGTCCAAAGGCACCTTAGTAGACTTGAGGAAAGCCAACCGATACTTGCCTCCTCATGGCCTTTGTGACCATGAGCACAGCCGCAACTCAGAGGCCAGAGTAGCAACATGATGACATCGCCATCCTCCTGCTGCTCCATCTGCCCTCCTCAGCAAGCCAGCCAATCACTTGCACCGACACACACGTAGGAACACACATACAGACACGCGCACACACACAAACACACACCCCCACACTCAGACACACACAAACACACTGCACTCAGTGGCCCCTAGCTTTGCGGCAACAACCTACAGATTCCACAAGGTCACAGACCAAGCAAACATCTGGTCACATGACCAAGGGCTGGATGCAGAGGTCGTGCCTGTGGACAACATCATCCTTCATTGCCCCTCGTTAGTGTAAAAGGGGTTGCATCAAAGGCTTTTGGAAGAGGGGAAGATCAGAGGGAAGATGGGCATGTGGTCAAGAGAAAAGACCAGACAACTGGACCCTCAATTTTGCATTGGCACACAGCATATAGGTCCTCGAAGCATGCATGTATTATGGAGCTCGGCTACCTCCTAACAGATAAGTGATAACCCACATGTACACATGGATTCACTGACCTTTGCAATTACATCCACCCACATGCTCTTGTAAATGCGAGCAAACACGTTATACTCAAACACACACAGTCGGCTAACTACCAAACTGCATTTTAGAAATTAATAATTTTTAATTAATTAATAAAAAAAAAAATACATCCTTTTCCCACACAACCTCTAGGTAGAGATGATTCTCAGTTGACTGAAAGTAGGACGTGGCCGGTGGACATGAGCAGTCGATTCTCTGAGTTCAGTAGAGTGATATGGGGTCTACTGAGCTACTGGAGCTCAGCTGGTAGCTGGTCCTCTTTCCACACTTTCACTCCGCTGGGGCAGTCACACACTCAAATCCACTCATTTTCTCTACTGACTCAGAGGAGATGAGGGCACTCACCTGGCAATCAAAGTCCTGGAAGTTGCGTCCATTCTGCAGATAGTGGGAGATAGACAGAGGGAGAGAAAAAGGGAAGGGGAAGGGTGAGAGAGAGCAGGATAGAAGAATAGAAGAAAGAGAGAAAGAATAAAACTCTGTTATTAGATGATTCATCCTGAGAACACAGTGTTCTCAAAGTAAACTAGCAGACTAGCAAACTTTACCACAGCAAAATTCTCATGATAAATTAAATAGGGGATACTTCAAATGAGAAAGAAAGAGAGAAAGAGAGAAAGAGAGAAAGAAAGAAAGAAAGGTGGACAGATCCGGGGATATGAGGATGTAATAGATAGCTGGAAATATGCAGCGCATCTTGCTGATCAATCATTTGCAATTTCTAACCTGAGCTGAAATATGATTAGAGAGAGGAGATGCAATAGAGGAAACAGGATTCGGAGAGGAAGACAAGTGATTCATGCTCCTGTGACCTTCACCTCCCTCCTATCCTCACCCACTGCTTTGATACTCCCAAGTTAGTCTACCTCAAGGGCAACACCATTAACAGCTCTACATGGCTTATACCTCTTACCATTTCATCCCTTCCCCTTCTATTTCTCTCTCTCTCTCTCTCTCTCTCATCACATCTAATTAAATCTCTTTCTCATCTCATCACATTCGATCTCTCTCCTTCCTCACATCTAATCACATACAGTATCTTTCTCCTACCACATGTAATTGCATATCTCTCTTCCATCACATCCAAACACATCCCTCTCTCCGATTACATCTAACCACATCTCTCTTTCTCTCATCAGTTCCCTTTCTCTCTCCCTTCATCTCATCACACCATAACTTATTACATCCCATCCCCACTCATACGCACACTTAAATACTTTCTCACTCACACACACACACACACACACAGTGATGAGATGACATTCACAGCAGTGAATGACTGTGTGTGACTGCACTGTCAGACAGCACTGTCTTGTTGCCCCGGGTAACTGGCTTGACATAGACAGGCAGGTTGGACCTGGGGTGATAGCCAATCAATACACGCAAATCAGAACGACAAGGACTCGTCTTAGAGAAAAGATTACAAAAGGCAAGCAGAAGAAATAACTGTACAAGATGTCTGTGACAGAAACAATGCACAGCCATGTCTTCCCTGAACTCCCAGTTGTTGCAACTTTTGCTCAAGTGCGTGTGTGTGCAGGAGCAGAGACAGGGCAAATTAGATACTCACCTTGTCCATCAACAGAGGTTTGATCTCGGTCAACTGTACATCCTGAAGCTCATCCATCCTGTCGGTTGTCACTCACTCACACCTTCAGGTAAGAAAAATAAGGACCCGGGGGAGAAAGAAGAAAAAAGGAGGAGAGAAAAAAACAGAAAGAGAGAGAGAAAAAAAAAAAAGACAGATGATTAATTTTCTTTGCTGCTGTCAGTATCGACTTCTGCCACTCTTGGCCCGTTTCTGCATGACTAAAGCCTTCAAAACACATTTCACAGACTACAATCTAGAAAGTTTGCTTCAAATGGACTGGAGGTGACGTTTTCCAAATGTAGTTGCATCAACGGCGGAATTGTATCAGGCTGTCGAGGAGCACCGCTGTAGTAAAATCCTCATTTTACAACAGTCTCCAACTGCTTTCATCCCCTGCAGCAACTAACAATGAAACCATATCTGCTCGGCCATGGTCACATTATCCTTCTAAGGATGGACGCGTCACGCTGTCACACTGGCTGTGCAGGTTCACCTGTAAGTAGGCCCACTGCTGGGACTGAGTAATGGGCTTGCGAGTAAATGAGTGACTGCTACCGGCTCCACGGGTAGACAATATAGTTAACAAAATAGGCAGTTGTTGAATGAAGGGCTCAGGCTATTACTGAAACAGCCTCTAATAACAAAAAGGAGAGAGAGAGAGAGAGAGAGAGAGAGAGAGAGAGAGAGAGAGAGAG
>JAGFZM010000037.1:314371-343445 GCA_017657215.1 Limnothrissa miodon | reverse complement strand
AGAGAGAGAGAGAGAGAGAGAGAGAGAGAGAGAGAGAGAGAGAGAGACCAATGACTCTAAGAAAAGCTTTCCTAATGACAATCACAGCTCATTATTGGCACCTGTCCAGTTCATGTTTTATTCAGAGTCACAGCCCATTCTGAATGTCAACACATTTCCTTACATTGACAAAGCCCACTGTTTCAAGTCCATGAATCAGAGGCTATGTGACACTGATCCACATTCAAACATACACAAGCATGGTTGAGTAAAAATTGCTACTAGTGCGAAACGTAGGTAAACATTAAATTTAGAAGAGCCACTATAAATTCTAAACTCTGCACTCTAAACACAGTCCTAAACAGATAAGAGTTACAACAATGATGGTGATGATGAAGATTTTGAGAGTGTGTCAAGCAAAAATATGCCATGTGCAACATGTAGTGTGTGTGTGTGAGTGAGTGAGTGAGTGAGTGAGTGAGTGAGTGAGTGAGAGAGAAGAGAGATGTATACCAGTCAAAAATAGACAGGGTTGTGTTGTGGTGTTATCAAATAACTTGGTTCTAAATGTGAACAAAACAAAAGTGATCTTTCACCCCAGATCCATAGGCAATTAGACCTTAGTAACAATAAATGGGGAGGCTGTGGAACAGGTAGCCACATACAAATACCTGGGTGTAGTGTTTGACTCTCAACTAAAATGGGGCCAGCATGTTGATTTTTTATGTTCCAGGATTAGCCAGCGTCTCCATTTTTTAAGAAGGTTGAGAGTGTTTGGCATAGAGAGAGATATTATGATTGCCTTTTATAGGGTGTCTATTGAATCCATCATCAGATATGGCATCATAGTATGGTTTGGAAACTTCGCTGTTAAACGGAAAGCTGAACTGCAAACCCTTATTAAAAGAGCTGGGGAAATTATGGGCGTAGCCCCTCCCACGTCACTTCAAGACTTATTTGACGAAACAGTGAGGAAGCAAGGATTGAAAATCTCAGTAGATAAGGAGAATACTCTCTATGGCGAATTTGAGTTGCTAGAAGGTAGAAGATTTAGGGTTCCACACTATAAAACAAATAGGTTTAAGTTTTCAATGGTCCCTTGGTCAATTTAACTACTCGATAGTAAGTCTTAGGAGTCTTTTTTAGTGTTCTCTTAAGTCTTTTACTTTTTTTTTTTAAGGGATGGGTGCAATACCAGTCAGGGACTGTGTATGTGTGTGTTTTGGGGGGATATGTAAGGGTCTATGTTGCATGTTCTTTGTCTTGTTGACCACACAAATGTGTGTATGTGTAATCATAATCTCTTATTGCCCACAACAAATTTCTCTTTTAAAGAGACAATAAAGGCTCATCTTATCTCTTAGATACAGGAGAAGGGTGACTGGGTTAAGATGACAGCAGGTGAGGAGGGGTATCTGTTGACAATCTCAGCAATGAGTGCAACAGCAGCACAGGGCTACACAGCACACAGACCTTTACATCGGAATTATAGTCTGACGAAATGCACCTTTATCTACCTGCATGGACAGTAAAATATAGCATGAATAGGCCTAAAGCAATTTTCAGAGCTAAAATGGAAAAACCAATAACTAGTGAAAGTGTTTCACAGAAAGGAATTTTTAAGTGTTTTTAGAAAGTGACAAAACAAGTAAACAACTTCTTGACTGTAGTCCAGGCTGCATGTGGACAACGAGTCATGGCGTCTTTTCAAGTCTCCCGAGACCTTTGGTCATCCTAAATCAAATCTGTGTGTGTGTGTGTGTGTTCACCCTCCTGCTTTCTTTTGTACTGTATTTTTTGTCCTCAGTCTTCCACGAGATAGATGGGTAAAATATGAGATCAGAGGCCAGGTTTCCTGAAGACATCAGCTAAGGGTGGACGATATAGCCTAAAATTTATATTGCGATATATTTTGAACCATAGACGGTAGATGATATATATCACGGTATACTTTGGTATGTAACTTACAGCATAACAGTTTCTTAATGGTTACCATAGCATAAAGTCAATATGTACAACAGTTGTTTAGTCATCGTTCGGAGGTGTTTATATTGGATTCACACAGAAGAAAACTGGTAAGCTGCATTTGTGTCAGGCAGTAGCTGTTCAATTTATAGGCTCTTACACAGTTTCGTTCAATCAATAAGGTGAAGCTACAGGTCAACACTTTTTCACATGGTTGTGGAGACGCAATGAGCCTATCACGGTATGCCGATATGACCCAAAATCTCTATCATTGGCCAAATTCATATTGCATACGGTATATATCGTCTATATTGCCCACCCCTAACATCAGCCATCAACGCCCCAATTGGTGACCAATTAACCTGCTCTTCTTCGCAGACACTGCTCAGGGTTTTTGCAGGTTTCAGTTAGTTAAATTTAAGACCTTTTTAGACCATTATGTTAGAAAATTAAGACCAATACATTGATCGAAACATTCATATTATCCCAGATATTCTCAAAACATTTCATTTTTATTGATGAACAAGCTGGCAAGCTGGTGTTTATCAGCTTTGCAATGGGACTCCAGCGCCTTTACGCCCAATGTTGCTAACTGTAAATTCTTCTTGCATATTTTGCAGCGAGCTTCATGTTTATTGCCGGGGACAGCTTGTAACCAGCTGCAAAACTCGCTGTTATCGAGCCAGGTCTCATTAAATATACACTTGCCCATGTTCTTATCAAGTCTGAAAACTCTGCTGTCGACGAGAAGCATCTGCATCCAACTCCATGTGCAACGTCACTGTTACTCTACACCTGATTGAATAATGAGCCCGCGATTTTAGACGAACATCACCTTTTTTTTGGATTTGTTAGTTTCAGCGTTTTGCTAATTTTTTTTCAGTGAACAATGCTTAAATGAACGGAGGAAATAATTTAAAGACTTGGGTCAATTAAATTTAAGACCTAGACTTGCGTTTTTTAGACTTTTTAAGGCCTTAAATTTCACTTCTTGAATTTTAGACTTTTTAAGACTTTTTAAGACCCAGCGGGAACCCTGACTGCTGTAACATCTTTCTTTCATTCTATTTCCCTCCATTATGTCCCAATATTCAACCCCTGTCCCTGTTTGTCCACTGCACGCACACACACAACGCAGAGAACGACAAGTCTTCTTCTTCTTTTTTTGTTTAAAATCAGCCCCCAAATTTATTTCTCCCCTTTTTCCAGCCTGATACCAACCCCTCCAGGAAAGAACACAGACCCATAGGCAGGTGATTCTAAGAGAAGAGTCATCTAATGTTACCTCTGATCGCTTCCCGTCTGTGTGTCGCCTCTTCTGGAAGTGTAACTGAGCACTGAGCCTAAACCCTGAGCACACCTGACCACTTGGAAGAGGAGGCGTGTATCCCACAAAGTGCAAAATAAAAATAAAAGTAAAAAAAAAAAAAAAAGGACACTCCCGCTGCTCTGACACCCACGACGGGTGTGGGGAGCCCTAGTCCTACTGAGGTGTGCTCATGAACCTGCTAGGAAAATGTGAAGGGTGACACCCTTTGTAGCAGAGCCAGGAGGGAGGATCGGCAGGTTAGCTTGTGTAAGAGTCACCTCAATCCACAGACACAGGCAAGTGGCTCTAAAGGCACCATAACAGGTGGAAGAGGACTCCTGGAGGAAGGTAAAGGAATGGGGGGGGGAGGGTTCTGGCAGCAGAATGCTGACCTGGGAAGAACAAACTAATCTCTGACTGCAAGAAGGAAAGGGGGAGAGAGAAGAAAAACTGGTCAACAAAGAGGAGATAAGTCTGATGAGAGCAAGAGAGGATGTATGTGTGTGTGTGTGGGTTGGGGGGTTTACAAGAGGATAAAGACATAAAGACTAAGGACTGTAAGTCAGGTCACCATTAAAAGGTTGCAAGATAACGAAGGACCAAACAGAGTATGAATTAGAGAAGAGGCAGTAACAATGAAAAACAGAGGGAAGTAAACAAGCCAGGACACAGAAAGACAGATCGGGTGGGAAGAGAAAGAGGGAGGGAGGGAGGGATGGAAGAATAATGAAAATGACGCTGGTGCAGACAGTCGACGAATGAAAAAAGCAATTACAGACAAAGCACACTACATATGCTGGCAGCATTAAAAGCAGTTCCCCAGCGCTGAAAGCATGTCATGAGCAGCGCGGGAGGGCAAACAAGTGCTGTAGACACTCAGAGATAGAGATGGAGGGAGAAAGAGAGATGGAGATAATAAGAGGAGAGAGAGAGAGAGAGAGAGAGAGAGAGAGAGAGAGAGAGAGAATATTTAGTGTGAAATATTACAATGCCAAGGGTGGTTACATCACTGCCCAGGCCGTTTGCATCAGTGGTGATAGAGGAACAGTGGCAGCTTGCTGTGTGCCGGCGGTGGTACGTCTCTGCCTGTTGCATAAATCCAGTGGAGTGTCATCACAGCAGACAGAGGGTGAGAGAATGAGTGCAAGAGAGAGCAGACGGCACCGAAAAAGTGAAATAAAGTGACTGGAGGCATAAGCATCAGTTTCCTGCCATTGGCTACAGCTACTACAGCTTTTTTTAAAAGCAACACAGAACTGTGAGAAGTCTGCATGTCTGATCCGGGTGTGTGCATTCTGTAATTATCTTTATTTATAGCGTATAAAAAAGGTTCAGCCAAGCAGAACATGCCTAGAGAGAGGGTAAGAGCTGGAAAATAACTCGGTGACTCAGGGATGGGAAGAAGCAAATAAAGGCAGAAAAGAACCAGAAAAGCAAGGACATAACCATACTTCTGCAGACTGCAAACTCTATTAAAATGTGGGTAGATGGATCACCAGGGATTCATAACCAAATTACCAGCACCCAATAGGAGAGCTAGGATGGCACCCTTCTAAGGCTCCCAGCTCCTGAACCCCCACCCCAACCCAACGCCCCAAACCACATCAGCCTGATCGAACCAGTTGGCTGTTACCATAGAGACAATGTTCGTCAGCAACTCCAGAAGACGTAGGTGATTCTGGACAGCATTACTGGGATGGCTCCACCAGAGAGGGGAAAAGAATGGAGCAAGCTCAGAGAAGAATAACAAAGATAGAATATGAAAGTGAGACGGGTGAAATAAAAGACAAGACAGAAAGAAATACAGTCAGACAAGAAGTCTGCAGAAAGACATAATGGAAAAGTGAAAAAAGAGGAAAAGACAGAAAGTGAGGAGTCATAGATTTTGAGAGATAGACAAAAACATAAAGATGGGGAGCCCGATGCTAGTCTCCTCCTCAGGGTTTCCCCAACAAACACTTCTTGTCTTGGCTAGGTTCAGGAAATCGCATAATCCAATGTAATTTTTCTTGAATCACAAGGAATTCGGCAAGGATTTTTTAGCATATTGACATTTAAATCTTCTCTTTTAGATTTTCTATTCTAAAACCCTATACAAGGTTCTTACTGTATCTGGCCAAATTACTGTGTTCTAGTCTACTCTTCAAGTGTGGTCATCTACATGATGAGTGAAAGTGAAATGACTAGTATTCAATGTTCAACAATGTTCAAACCCTTCACATGGTTTCACGCAACTGTTGTTGTGGAGACAGCATTGAAATATTTTAGGAGGCACTGATGAGGCCTTTCAATGAAAACGTTCTTGCATGAATTGCCATAACAATAGACAAATCATGAACATCATTTTATATCAATATGGATCACCTGACATGCTTTTGTACACCCCACCTTACACACACACACGCACACCACTTCACTCAGGTAGATACCACCTTGGCTAACAAGTTTTCTGCAGGAAACACTGCCTCCCCCTCGGACTACACGTGTCGACACCGGGTGAATGAGTAACATTCATCAATGCAAGCGCAAGGTCAGTCAGGACTCATCTTCTCGGGGCCACTCTTTCAGACTGAAACTAATACAATACACTAGGGCACAATACACCAGGACACAAACGCACAAGTCTCTTAGTCATATCCCTCGGCTTTTACATTTTGGAAAATTACTGGCAAGAAGCGGCACACTGGTGTGGGCCTAATAGTAATGCGCCATAGGCTAGATGAACATGAACAATGGCCATGCAACTGCCATGTTTCTAAGAAATGTCACAGCATGTCTGAATTACTAAAAAGATAGATCTGTACTGCAGGCACAGACACAAGACTCCATATTATCAATACACCTACAACCAACCACCAAGAACTAAACAAGTGCAGTAGTACAGTGGCCAGAGAAAGCAGTATTGTAGTTCCCAACAGGTTGCGTTTATATTTTAAATAGCTAATAATGGAGAAAATAATTTTTGCTCTTTAGGGATTATATCGTGCTATACTATACTTTATAATATAGTAGGATTTTTTTTAATTTACTAGGGAAATCATGGTGATGCCTAATCAGTTGAATGCTGCAAATGTCACCTACAGGATAAAAATGTTGCCACCACTGAAATCAGGCCCTTTTTCCTCCATCCCTTGAAATGAAAAAAACACCACTCTCCTCTATACAGAAAGAATTCAGTGCAGAGTCTTTATGCAAACTGGATTGAACAAGAAAATTACAAAGTTAATGTTACAGTTGCTGATACCTAAATAAAAGAAAAAAATCCTCTCACTTGCATTGGGAGAGATAAAACTAAATGATTATCCTAACTAGGGCTGGGTATCGTTGTTGATTTCCTGAGTCGATCTGATTCCGATCCGCAAGGTTATGATCCGAGCTCGAGCCGAACGATTCGATTTCAATTTGATTTATTTTAAAGAACGAATTTTAGTTTATTTTATTCAAAACTTTTTTTAGTTTGACATGTAACTGTTAGTTTGTATTTTTGATAATTAATTATTAGGCGATTTCCTCGCCATAGGCGCCCATTATAAAGAAAAAGCTTAACGTAGCTTAATGTACCAAAACAGATTTTGCTCACGTTAAGTTGCCAGTGAGGTTGTCACTGTCCACATTGTTTAATCCAATTCCTGCCTATCTCTTCCTGTTTTGGGCTTCGGGAAAGGGAAAAATCTATTGACTGTTGGATTTATAAACTCAACGTGTGATTTGTCCCTCACAGAATCTTTGACTGAGAGTTTGTCAGAGCTCTCCTAGGCTGGCAACGGTTGCTATACTAGGATTGGTCAGTTGCAGTTTTGGGGCGGGTGCATGGAAGCATCAGCCAGACACCTCCAAACACCTCTCCCACAAGTGCGCTTTGGTATACCGCGAGGCACGAGATTGCATTACTTTAATGTCATACACTGCGCAGCCCCTGACTGTGTAATTTCACGTGATTTTTTTTTTTTGCGACTAACCGACTAATGAAAATGTATTCGACCAAGCCCTCTTCATAACGACTAACGTTTAGTCGACTATTTGGGGGCAGCCCTAGGTTGTACGATACTATATGTGGACAGTTAACTTTGCCAAGTGGTTATTTTATAATTTATCAAATCCAATTATAGTATTGCGCGGTCGCAAGAAGTAGTACACAGTCATCAGGAAAATATATATATCGATTTTCATATATAATTTTCATGACCAAGTGTCCCTGCTGGTTCTGTCTTCACTACATGCCACTGTCACCTGACAATCAAACCTAGACAGACAATAGCCTCCACCGTGCAGAAGTTTGACCTCTGTCAAGCCTGTCAGAGAAACTGAGCTTGAATTCCTTGAAACACAGGCAAAGCTTTCTTAGCAGCAGCACTAGTACCCACTAACTGCTTGGTTAAATACCCCTGACCCACATCAACTCTTCCTCTACAAGGCAGCAGAACCCATTGCTTATGGGAAGAAGGGAGAAATAACAACAACAACAACAACTGCAACAGCACAGCCAAGCCTAATGATGCTTAAATAAAGCGAAACAAAATCAAACAAGGTGCAGCAGCACTGGAGTGCAGGCCCGGCATTAAAGCCGGCAGCTAAGCTGTCTGAGTTTTTAATCGCATGAACGGCGGAAACAGTCCTCTCTTCCAGATTGGAAGTCTTAACGAGCTTTTGGACGGGTGTTGACAGAAAGGATTGCAGGCGAAGGAGCCTAAGTGAGCACTGACTGAGGACTGACCAAGTGGCAAAAACTGCTGACAGCATCGACCACTCAACTCAAATAAGGCTAGGGCTGGCCAATGGATCTCACGTTTTTGGTCATCTGTCCCAGGAGAAGATGGCAGACATATGGTAGACAGACAGGGAAAAAAAAACTGCCACTGGAGTGTCTTTGAATAAACGCTAAGAGATGACTCAAACAGATCTATTTTGAACATAAAAGTGTAAAGTGCCAAGCATTAAGGCAGGCTGGAACCAACCATTTTGTTGTCTTCTTGTTATGACACTTCTTTAGCTTGGTTCAGCTTGTTGTTAGGATGACTCCTGAATCCTGGTACACTGAACAAAATGATCACACTTCCAAGGAGCTAAGTTTAGGCACGTCTGATCTGCTCCAAGGTCTGGAAAGCAACCATCATGTCTTTGAGACTTGAGAGGAAGTGTCTCTACAAGAGTAGCTTTTGTCCAATTGGTCTGTTTCATAAACACTCAGCTTTAACCATTTTAACACTGTTCCATTCCCACAGCAACCAATAAAATTAAAGTCTGTATATACAGTAAATAAAAAAATGTTTTTGAATATTATACGGCATCATAAAAATATTGCAGAAAGGAAGTAATTGCCTGTTCAAAGACTTCCTGGGTTTCTGATTCCGTAATTATTTTTTCACCAGCCACATCACATTGGTGGTTTGTGAGCTGATCAACCGTTTATGTCCACTGACAGCAGGACACTTGAGGATGCCTGCAGCACCCTGATTATAGGTATCCTGACACCAAATGCCAAAGCCACCAGGCTAAACGTATTTCGGGGTGTGAATATTATTGGGAGGACACAGGTCTAAGTGATGCATTTGGCTTTGGTGAAGAGAAGTGAAACAGCAAGGCAACACTGCTTTTGTGTTGCATTACACCAGTCTTATAAAACTGACATTTCAATGAGAGAGAGAGATGGCCATCATCCTGATCAGCTGTCCCACTTGTGTAAGACTGTGGCATAAGATAATAATCTACACAATAGAGTGACACACTGTCATCATCTCATAAGTCGACTGTTGCCCGTTTTCAGGTTACTTTGCCAAATTGGGCAAGTTAATGCACCACACACACTCTCTCACACCATCACAGAGCGTGGGTGCTCAATGGCTTACTATAGAGACTCAACCATTGTGGATCTGACTAGAAGTCCATTCCGCAACAGAGAACACCGAAAGGAGAGTGTCCGCGGTCTGTTACGACATGAGGACATTGTTTACAGACATTTGTGCTCGGCTTCCGCAGATGCCTTCCCTAATACAGTGGCAGAAACCACACGGCCAGGCAGCCTGCCAGGCCACCAAAACAAGGGCAGCACATGCCAGTGAGATGAGGCCATGCCAGCATCCCCCGTCTGAGCAGCCGGCATACAAGTGTGGCCGAGGATCGAGTCCCTATGCACAGTGGAGGTTTTCATTGGGGATAGATGGCCTACGCATGGAAGTATAATGCTTCCAATACACCCAACACTCTATTTTTACAAACAAGTCAGTTGTTACGTTGGCTATTTCAGATGGGATTTTTAGAGAGAGAAAGAGAGACAGACAGACAGAAAGAAGTTTCAGTAGGCTATAGCCGGCTATAAGATAAACAGGCTTCCATGAGGAAGGTACAAGAGCATGACAGGTAGGGGTGGGCAATATAGACGATATATACCGTATGCAATATGAATTTTGCCAATGATAGAGATTTTGGGTCATATCGCCATACCGTGATAGGCTCATTGCGTTTCCACAACCATGTGAAAAAATGTTGACCTGTAGCTTCACCTTATTGATAGTACCTTTTCATTCTTACAACGAAAATGTAAGAGCCTATAAATTGAACAGCTACTGCCTGACACAAATGCAGCTTACCAGTTTACTTCTGTGTGAATTTGAGAGTCCAATATAACCTCATGACAACTGTTGTACATATTGACTTTATGCTATGGTAACCATTAAGAAACTGTTACGCTGTTAGTTACATACCAAAGTATACCGTGATATACATCATCTACCGTCTATGGTTCAAAATATATCGCAATATAAATTTTAGACTATATCGCCCACCCCTAATGACAGGAATTAACCCACACACCTTACTGGCTCAGAGACCTCCCTGCAAAGCCTTAACAAACACACACTTGCATTCAAGGTCTCATTTTGGCTTTTATTTAGGAATGCCTTCCATTCCAAGGCACAGCTTGCCCTTTATGAACCTTCTGTGAACATCGTGCATGTGTGTGTATGTGTGTGTTTATGAGCGAGGAGGTTAGGCTAGCAGATGCTGTCTAACAGATGCTGTGTAGTGGCTGGGGCCCTGCTGACAATCAGTCCAGGTCATCTGAGCTCATCTGAAGAAGAGCAGACCCCTGCTGCTAGCCACTGTCCACTCCTCTCCCTTCAGTTTTCTCTCTCTCCCCCCACATCACCCCACTATTCCTCACCGCACTGACCCCTAACCATCACTTTACTGTCACTCACTCCCCTCTCTCACGCTTTTCCCTCTTCCCAAAGTCCTCCCTACGCCCTGAACCCTTCATACTTAACTGACATGAATCAACTAATTACAAAGTAGTTTTATGTCAATTAAGTTTACAAGGGCCGAAGGGAGAGACTTGGATTCAGTCGTTTCTTCTCGTGTAAGGCCAGAAGAGCAGGTCTTTGTTAGCACGAGCAGCATCATCCAGGAGAAATCCTTTTAGCTCCCAGTGATGCTTAGCAGAAGAAGCAGAAGCTGCTTTTTGTCACAGAGGGTCATGCAAAGGTCTGTACATTAAACTAGGAGGAAGTAGAGGAAGGGAAGGAACTGATTTTAGGAGTAAGACGAATGAGAGACTAAGGGCAAACAAACAGGGGCTGCTACCAGACCCGCAATAACAAACGCCACAATAATTACCAAGTAAAGTGACGCGAGTCCCCAAGACCATGAAAGCTTTCTGAAAATTCTGACTGATCAATGACTGACTCAGCCTGGAAACTCAGCCTGGGCACCACAGTATGCCCAGGCATTTTTTTTTTAAATCAATATTATATTAAAAAAATTAATTAAACTCTGCCTTTTGGCAGTTCTCTGCGCAAGACTTCCTTTTTCGACCCACCTCTGTTGTTCTCTTTGCATCTTTTCCACTCAGGTCTATTTTTAAATTGTCTCTTCGTTAAACTGTGCGCAGCTGACAAATAAATATCCAATTAAATGAGTGGCCCACCTTTGTACTCAAGGTGAGGAGTTGCTTCCCAGGGAAACGGGTAATAAAATTAAATAAATGAAATTTAAAAAATAATAATCACCTGTGCACACCAATTAGCTTTGGAAGAGATGTTTATCTTTGTCCACTATGCCAGCAAGTTCCTTCCTGTGTAAAAATGTAAAGCCCATGTGTTGGATGCTGCATCAGTGTGAATGTGCGTGTGAATGAGACTGAGAGATGCATGCAACCAAACACCCATGCATCACCTCACCCCAACCCCCTGGGGCAGGTGAACAATACTAAGACTGCAATTATCACATTCCTAAAATAGAGGTGTGATGTTTTATCTATTCATGTGATGCAAAACACGAGATCACAGGCATACTGTACATTATTGCATGTCTAGTGGGAGAGAAAAAAAAAATTTAAATCAGGGAAAAATAAAATCAATAAAGTTTGTGTGTGGGTAGTCTGAATGGGCTGTGCAGTCCTGTACAGAGAGGAAGGAGAAGTGGAGAGAATTTGATGCTGCAGCACCAGCACACCAGGCGACATCCTGCAATTTTAAACACCCCACCTTCATCAGGCCAGGAGATAAATTTACCTGTTGTCCTCTTTAGAAGCCCTCTTCAGCCTTCTCTTGCTTTCAACAACTGGGCCTCCGCAGGCACACCCTTCGCTGACCTATTGTTCAAGTCTTGCAAATTCATACATATAGCCCTATCTGTTTTACAGATTGTGTGAGTGTGTATGTGCAAGTGTATGCTAAGAGAGAGAAAGAGTAAAGTCAGTGAAAGAAAGAGAGAGCATGAGAGAGAGGAACAACGAAACACAAACACCTGATACAGGGCACATGTCTGGTTTCACATATGCCAGGCTAGAGGCCAGTCACAGCCTCACCCACCACCTGCACACTGTACACCCCCTTCACCTGTACCCTTCTCAACTCTCTCTGGCTCACAGCCTCCATTAAATATAGGGCAAAGTCCCTGAGCGTGCCTCCACCACAGAGGGATCTGGGCAGTTAAGCCTGATACAGAGAAGACATGGTTAACGCAAATGCACGAGCCCCTCTCAACGAGGGGGAAATCCTTACATGCTTACAACAGCACGCCAGGCTACCTAAGCTAGGTAGACAGTAGACAGGAGGTGGACAGGTGGTGGAAGTGTTGTTTATCACCTACTGTGCTCCTATCACTGCAACACACACACAAACACACACACCGATCCTGACAAAAAAATATTAATTAAAGCACATGGCCATTACTAGGCCTTTTTTCTCTCTATGCTGTAGCCTTGCACACAAACACAACAAAAGGAAACTGATAAAGCCCAGATAACTAGGGCAGCTGCTAGGAGCGAGAGAAAGAAGCAGAAGCAGCAGTGGCGGACAGGAGAAATGAAGCAGCTCCCACTAGCTCCCAAACCCCTCTGGAGCCCCCCAGGTTTCACGTCCGTAGCTGCTCTGGATGCGCCCTGGCACACTGCAGGCGGGGGGCAGGGACGGAGACTGGCCTCTTCGGAGTTCATATTTAATGATGGAGATGATATGCTAAAGAGTGGTGGAATATTTATGAGTCCTCAGCACAGCCTGCCAGCTAGTCAGCCAGTGCTGGACCTTTAATGTCTGCCTAATGGTGTGGGCTAAAACGGCTGCAGAGAGCGAGCACATGTGTGGTGGTCGTGGTGGTGGCGGGCTTAGGCTTGCTCTGTGTTTGTGTTAGCCAACACTGCTTATTCCTTTGAGGCGATAGACTCCAACTATCGCCCAAATCAAAGTTCAAATTGAGAATGTTTTGTGAGCAACTGAATGATCGAGAAGTCAGAGTTCACGCTCTTTGGTTCGGAGGAGAAGGGCGAGACAGATGTAGAGAAAGAGCAAGACACAGCACAGAAAAGTGGGGAGCGGGAGCGTTGTGTGGATGAGCAAACTCGGGAAAGCCATCATTTTAAACATCAGCCCTATCTCTCTCTCTCTCTCTCTCTCTCTCTTTATCCCTCTCTCCTATTCCCCTGCTGTGCAGATCAGAGGCACAACCCAGAGAGAGCATTAACACTATCCTCTAATGCCCCTCTGATCACAGCCCTCAGACTGTGACGCCGACAGTGGCTGGGGGTTGGGTGGTCAGTTCTGGAACTAAATTACACAACTCTCAATTTGGCTTATTGGTAGAGGAAATGTGGGGTAGCCTGGCCCTAATCTGCCATCAGCAGTGAGTCCACAATCTGAACCTTGCTTCTGTAAAAATAAATGCACTCAGGTCCAACAACTGTTCAAACATGGCAGTGGGTCAGAAATGCTTTCAGGGTGCTCTTTTTATTCAACCAACATGGCAGCTGAAATTCTGGCCCTCACCTGAAGTCTGCAAGTAATCAGTGCCTCCACCTAGCAACACAGAGCCTGACAGCAGCAGCTTCAGCTTCTTTGATTTTGGTAGCGACAGATTTCTTGAAGCCAGCTGCCAGAAAAAAGAGCAAGACGAGAAAGAAAGAAAATGAGAGCAGGTGAAATGATGTAAAGAGACTGAAGTGCAACACTCTGGTCTAAAGGGTCTGCAGGGATCCCAGCATTGATTTGGTACATGGGTGAAGAGTTTGTGTGTGTGTGTGTGTGTGTGTGTATGTGTAGTACATGAGAGTGAAAAAGAGATAATGAAAGAAAGAGATGAATGAAAGAATGAATGTGTGTGTGTCACTGGTGCCTTTACACTGATCTGTGACAACAAAGAAGAAAAAGATGAGGAGATAAGTACAGCACGGGGCTCTAGCCAAAAGAAGAACCAGTGTGAAGCAAAGGTACATGCAACAGCTGCCCTCCAAAAGGAGCCGGTTGGCCTCAAAAGGAAGACTGCCCAATACATTCCATGTCACTGATGGCTACAGAGTTATACCAGATAGCCTAATACCTGAGGAGAACTTTTCTAGTCAAAATAATAGGCCAACATAGAACTTATTGCAAAATATGGATGCTAAATCTGCATATGGGTGTAATATAATGGCGTGGTCACACTATTAATTAGTCAGGGGCATGATAATGATTATGTCAAATGTACAGGAG
Organism: Limnothrissa miodon; assembly: GCA_017657215.1. Taxonomy (NCBI): domain Eukaryota; kingdom Metazoa; phylum Chordata; class Actinopteri; order Clupeiformes; family Clupeidae; genus Limnothrissa; species Limnothrissa miodon. The sequence goes on along the minus strand of JAGFZM010000037.1, from coordinate 329,231 downwards.
GTAGCGCAGGCTAAAGTGCTTTCGGTGTTAGTTCTGTTATCCCCCTGAGCTGATCAGTGTTAAAAGCGCTCAACAGTCCTAGCCTGAGAATCAGAGACGCTACCGGTAATCAGCCATAACACAAAGTGGGCTCTGGGTGACTTACTTTGGCGAGTAGTTTTCACAGGAACCAAACCAGAATTGCCGCGATCACCCCTGCCTACTTCCAGTTACCATGACAACTCATATCTAGGCTCTGGCCCAAAAGATGTCTGCATCGGCAAAGTTTGAGGGAAAAAAAAAAAAAGAGGTCCCATTTGAGCTATTCCTTCTCCAACAAACTGGCTGGTTGCTGTGCTACCGGATAGCTGCAGCCCATGACCATTTCCGGCCTACAACTGTTACTGCCAATTCTTTTGGCCTGTACCTGTCCTTGGAGAGAACATGCTGCATCATCAGATAAGCATCTGAAAATATAGTCCAATCAGCCATGACTCCTGCCAAAGCATGGTAGCAGTGCCAGAGGGGATAAATCAAGCCAGCAGGGAGGAGAGGAAGACGACAAGTCAAAAAAAGGCCACAGCATTCAGGAGGCAGAGGGCAGATAATGAGGTCCAGGTCAGGTTTAAGATAAGCTACCATCATCTGCTCATCAGGGGACAATTGCCTTGGTTTATGGAGCCATATCCTGAAAACAAACTTATGTGCAAGATGTCAAGTTTAACTTTAAAAGAGCAGACAGACTGTCAACATGACTATGTTGTACTGGGAAGGGTTAGAAAGGCAGCATCTTTCCAAGGTTTCACAATGATGTGTCTCCCATTTTCCCTTTGCAGTTATGGCCTAAACTACATATAGCCAGCCTAGACATTGTGGTTACTGTAAGAAGCAACTCAGGCCTGAAAAACAGCTTGTTTTCTTTGAACTTTGTCTTCATCTGCCTCACCCTAAGAAAAAAAAAAACATCTTGTGCTAACCTTATGTAAAGGTGAATGAGACCTGTCTGTTCAGCTGCCAAAAATTACACAGAAAGACTTCAAAAAATGTATAAACTCTCTCCCAATGGGTCCAATTATGAAACTTTCAAAGACATACAACACTGCAACTCAATTCCTTTTTCAAGTTAGGAAAATGTGACAACGTTCTCAAACAAGGATTTAGGGAGAACACTCAGCTTTTACAACACACTTTAGACTGTCTTATTTATGACTGCAGGGAGGTTATGTGGGACCATCTGGGCTCATAACCGCCGATACTAATTTGTGGCACTCAGACCCGATGGTGTTTTCCCCATCTTTGTATTTTTAGAAATCGGGTTAGCAGCATGACTTTTCAAACCTTAGGGGAAAAAACAATACATGAGCTGCTGCTTTGTTCCTGAACTAAACATAGCACAACACTTCATGCCATTATCAGATTTGGTAGATCTGACCAATTACTACTTCTCGAGTCCATCACACACACTCACGTTTACGTCACTCCAAATCAAAATAATACTAATAAAACATTCAGAAGGCGCAATGGTATCTTCAAAAACAGTCAATACCACATAACTTTCTAATGTCACAAGCGCAAAAATGGTTGAAGAGTAAGACATAAACAAATAGGTTTGGAGGTTAAACCAATTTCACTTGTTTTGAAGTCACACTTCACAGGGTTATGGAAAAACGGAACAATGACGTTAGCTCGCACTAGTTTAACTAGCTTTGAAACTGACAGAATGAAATGTAACGTTTCGTTTTTACAGACTTGTAGATTTAACGGGTTTATTAACATTACATTCAAAAGCATTCAAAAGTATATATAAACTTTCCTGTTTTAGATACCGATCTCCAAAAGAAAGCTTAACGTTAGTGGCAATGTTATTACTTTGGCATCCATCCGACCAGGTTATCGTAGCTATCATATCCATGTGAGTTCAGTTTTCTACGTTACACTAGTTCACCAGCTAGCATTAGGTTAATAGTGCTTAACAAATTGCGAATTGTGCCATCCATTGAAATACATGGAAATGTATTAGTCAAGTTACAAAGCAACTAACATAAGTTTTCGTCCGCAAGTCTCACAAGTTATATTTTCAGTGACCAAAAAGCCGGAGCTAGCAACCCCTCAGACTGTTAGCAATGATGCGGCGTGCTAACCTTAGGTTTTAGTAAGTAGATCCACTAGCCACAATTTTGAGCTATTGTTAGCTAATTGTTGTACTGAGTAATTATGATTGTCTCTGCAGCGTTCGGACATTATTGACGAATTTATGAAACTAACCCCAGTTTCTGCTCACCGTCTATACGTGAAACTTGGATTCGAGTGCTGTTGCTCGTTGAACAATTCCTCGGACAATTGTAAACGTGCGTCCGCTGACTTCCACCCACCACTCACGTTTCTCCGGTGAAACACCAACTCCAGTTTGGAACCCACGCACGCACTGACACACTTCGGGGCGGATCTACAGTCGTTGGAGGACAGCCCACATACTTGGTACATATTGGACTGGGGTTCACGGTTTCACAACGCCCCTATTCGGATCTACAGTACCACACTGTCGAGCGAATGATCACAGAACAGAATATAAGATCACAGCATGAACGCAACGCAGGGTTAATAGAGAACACAGAAAAATAATAAAATTGAGCCGTTCCTGGTAAAACTAGCAGTTTGCTTTAATACGTCGGTCTACTCTTGAGTACAATGCTATTTTTTTCTGGACAGGCAAGAGACAAAATGTGATACAAAAAATATTCTGATTAATACAAAGGGCATTGGCTGATATTACAAAAGCAGAGAATACACAGTTGTCCAAGCTCACCATAGTCTGCATGCAGAGGCAAAAACAAAGACAAGGAAACAAACACATGTATAGGAGGATTAGTCCTCAACAAGGTGAAGGTGATAATAGTGGGATTGAATTATTATTTTTTTTAAATCAAACAAAACCCACACTGGGAGTGTCCCTCTATTTGCTTGCACATGGAGGGGCCATATGGCCAGGGGCTTTGGTGTGCACACACGCACAAAAAACAGACATACCGTTTCTCTCTCTCTCTCTCTCTCTCACACACACACACACACCATATGCAGTGTTATGCTTAAGTACTACACAGGGTGGCAGGAAGGCAGACACCTCCTCTCCGCCTAACATTTAACGAAGTCAATAAATTAATTCAACCACAATAAATTAAATTCTGGCATCAGGTGCCTTTGACATGAAAAGAGACTTAAAGACATATTTGTACTAGTAGGCTATGGCATCGATAAAACAAATAAAAACTACAATATGAAGACATATAAAAGTACTGTACAATTCCCTATGAAATAAAAAATATTATTCCACAGGGTGACATCTCCCAGATAAGGTCACACAGAAAGCAAACAGTTTCTGTTGGAATTAGCCAGACTGAATAAATCCAGACAGCATAGAGTAAGATTATACACTATAATTATTTAAAATGAGAATTTCTAGTAATAAAACATGCATAATCTGCATGACTAGCTTTAACAAAAAAAGTGACATAATTTTAGAATAAACATGACAATCAACTTTGCTTTCTTTTGAGCAAGTACTTTTGATGCAACAAAACATTAGGATATATTACATACTGTATTAAGTAGAAATATAGAAGAAAAATTGCTAACTCTTGCAGTTTAAAAATATATATTCTTTTTTTTTTAACTGCCATCCAGTTCATAATTTTTCATTACCAAAGCCATTCCCAACACAGAACATACATTATACATGGGCACATTTTTAAAAGATAATTTACAACACAAAAATGTTGAGCAAGTACAGCAGAGAGGACAATTACACATATAAAAAGATAAGCGCTGCAAGGCGTCTGTGCTCCATTTTATCTGGCCTGCAATGCATGTTTACAGTCGTCTGTTACATTCCGCATCTGGAACAAAAGGACTGGGCATTCCCGCCTGGGAAGGTGGGCATAAATATTAATTGCAATGATCTTCTATTACCGTCATCACCCCTGAGTCCTGCATTTACAGTTTTGCTGAAGAGAAGGCCCAGGAAATATTAATTTTTTTCCTTGCAGGGCTGTAGAAAGTTGACTTTCAATACATGGTTATACCTCATTATCACAAACTACAAAATTATTATATCTGCCTCCAAGCTGTGGAGTCATTTCTTTATTGTGAGTTATATCTCTTGACACCCTGTGAGGTGTGGCGCCATCATGTGGACGAGGAGCAGACTGCAATCTGCTGCACGGTGCCCAGGTCGGTCAGGAGTTCTTTGATGCGGTGCTTGAGCTGAGGAAGGCGGGCCAGTGGGTCAGGAGGCTCAAGCTCGCCAGTGTAATCTAGCCAGCTCTCCAGCACTACAAAGAATACAAAACCAGATCATGTTACTGATCAGAAGTCATAATACTCTTCTCAATAATTACAGTGCTGAAGAGCAATGCGCTGTTTTGTTCTTCCTTGACAAACTTATAACAGCGCAATCAATCTTTCTGTAAATTGTGTTCAGCCCAATAAAAGTTTTTTAATCCACCCTCTCTAAAGTGGGGCCCTTGAGCTAGACACATAACCTTGTGACTAAGTTCTAGGGAGGCTGGCTCTGAAGTAATTGATAGTTGACAAAATCACTTTGAATAAAAGCATCAGACAAATTATTAAAATGTAATTTAACACAACCACAATGTCAATCATTAGCAACATAACTACCAAACAGTGACCTTAACAAAATAAATGCATTTTCAAAGCATTTGACCTTTCAAAGCATTACCTTATCTAAAAGTAGTATCAAAAGGGTATGAAAAAGCTATCATATCTCTGATGATGAGTATTAAATGATAAAATCTGTCCGCAGATAATTCAAATAGAGCCCTAGTCTCTGTCTTACATTCATAAGGCTAATGGAGCGCCCAAAGTTGAATTTCAGATGTTGCATGTTGCTTTCAGTAGACTTTTTAATGGAAAAAGGCACTGGTATCTCTATTAATTACTTAAAACCTCTATGTGTAGGATCGTATCAGAATTCCCCATCTATCGGCGAAGTGGTATACTGCATACGTTTGAATAAAATGTATTAGCCCTCCCCTTCCCACAATCCTAATTTCTTGTTACGGAGGCCGAACGCTCGCTCGCTCGCTCTTATCTCAGTTTCTGCTACTCAGTCTCTGAGCGGAAACGCGAAAGGCGGAGCTGAATATACGATAATGCTCTCCCCTACAAGAACCCGTACTTTTGAAAATGGCGGCGCAAAATGGATATTCTTCTTTGGTCCCCAGCCATATCTATATATAAATGGAAATTACCAAGTTTACCGGAACACTACAATTTATTCATGGAGGTAATTACCATCGTTTTACATTATATTTTTAAAATAAAAAATATATTTTTGATAAAAGACGAAGATAAATAGAAGATAAATCCTACACATAGAGGCTTTAATAAAGAAACTTTTTTTCATTACCTTGTTGAAAAGCTCTTGATCCAAAGTCGTTAGCCAAGTCAACTCAAGTATGTGAGCTATACTTTGAGATACTCAATAAAAACTAATTTTCATTTGTTCCTGTAAACCTAGAATGATCTGAGGGAATTTGTAGGGAAGTTGTGGCTCAACCAAATATTTAAATTATTGACCCATTCTCTTCTCATTAAATAGTGTATCTATCCTAATCACTTAACCTAACACTCCACTTAATAATTACATTGTTCAATTTACTTGTAATATTAACCTAAGTCCAACTGTGAAAGCAACTGTGTGCAGAATTACTTATAAATGTGGCAATGACTTCCTCTAGTTGTTACCTTGTGGAAAACCTGTTCTAAGCTGTTATAAGTCACAGTTCTTAGACAATTTTGTCTTTTGAGCTAAATTTAAGGTAATGTTTCGCTTGTGGAAACACCACTGTTTCTCCCCTGTGGAAACACCACTGACAATTGGCAAGTTTACAACAAAAGGTCAACCTAAATATGGTTGGTGAAGCTTGAAAAATACCTTCAGAATATCATTCAACATACAGTATAAAATAAATAAAGTATTTGCAAGTGGACTCTTACCATCAAGCTCTCTTTCGATGAGGTCCATGCGGTGGGTGACTTCGTCCTGTACGGCCTCGATGTGGTCCAGAAGGTTGAGTTGCCACTGCTGTTGCAGCAGTAGGTCAGGGTCTTGGTTGATGTCGTCCGAGTCCTCCACCTTCACCTCAGGCTCACTGCCCTTCTCCATCTCACCATTCTGCACCTTCTTACTCCACTCTAGCTCCTGATGGCACACAAGCAGAAAGTCTTGAATGATCAGTTTATGACCATTGGATTGAGAATAAGAAAATGGATGCAAAAGTTTGCACTAAAGAATAATTCTGCCATTAAGCTTGGTAATTTTTCCCTCAGCTAACTGTACTTTGAGAGGGCACTCATTCAATCCAGCTATCGTCTTGAGAGCTTTATTTACAGTAGAAAATGCACTAGTTTTAGTCAGATAAAGAACAAACTTTATAGCTGCCAAGATCATTTGTTTTAAAATTACTTGTCACATACCCATTTGCCTTTTAAGCAATACGAATCAGTTTGATATGTTTGTTTTCTTTTGGTTTTGTTCATCACAGACCAAGTAGCAATATTGTACAACATCTAAATAACGTTGACCTACTTACTTTGGCTTTTCCTTCGTCCTCCCCCTTTACAGCGACTGCTGGCTGGGTCTTGGGCCAGTCACGGCCCAGGGCCTCACTGGCATACCTCTGCTCCATCTCCAGAAGGTCCTCGGTACTACGGAGGCTGTCCTCCAGCTCCGATCCACCGCGTGTCTCCACCACCAGCCGCTGCTCCACAGCTGGGTAGTAGGTGCGCGGCTTCTGGTAGCAGTGCTCACTGCTGATGTACGAGTCCTGAAAAGAGGCCACTCGGCCCGACCGGTCCTGGAAGGTGGAGGTGTCCCAGTGACCACGACTCTCTGGGTCAGCGCCACTCCTGTTATAAAGGTCAGAGGATGGTGGGGGAGGGGAGGGGGCAGCGGACACCGGCTCCGAGGGGCAGCCTTTCCTCTTCAAGTGCTCACCGTGCCTCCATGGTTGCCGCCACAGCTTCAGGTCAGGGTGTGCCTGGCTCCTGTTGGGTAAATGAGGTTTACTGCTGAGCATCATATCTATAGTACATACAGTACATGTATGGTCCTCTAGCAGGTTGTATCTCTTCAAGTCAAGCTGAAACTAAACCAGCAGAAAAGTGAAGACACAGTTTTAGTCATCATAAATTAACACCAGCTTCATATGCACAAAGCAATGTACTGGTCCACAAACACATTCATTCAACATCTCAAAGAATCTAGAACTCAATCAATGCATGCACTAAGTTTACTGGTTGCTGGCCATGTCCACATTAGAGCTAAGATTTGAGCAGGTGGTCTGAAACTCACTGCACGATGCTCATCTTGAGCTGCAGTCCGTTGAGGACCTCGAAGACGCGATGCACGTCACCCAGAAGCTGGTGCGTGGCTGTGATCTTCTTGCCGTTCTGGTGCGAGTAGTTCTCATTCAGGAAGGACAGGCCATACATCTGGCCCGTGCTCAGCCAGTCCCGGTCGTACCAGTACCTCTGGCTCTGCCTCTGAGCTGCTCTCATGGTACGGCACACACGCAGGCAGACAGACGACATTATCATCATTAATGTGAACAAACAGCTTCCTCTAATTCACTTCTGGTTTCTTAACAGTGCCTAAAGATCCAAAGTGGAGCAACTGATAAAAAAAGGTTAAAATAATTTGCTAATAAAACTGTTCTAAATGTGATGAATTTAAATGAATTATACAATTCAAAGCCCAATACTAACAAAACTATACTAGAAATCTGACGTATGTCCTATGTGCTGCAAAACAGGTCAATTTATGTAAAGCAGGGCACTCTCTCCAAGTGTAATCTAATTTAATACGCCACCATGCATATGAACAAGCACCTGGAAAAACAGAGGCCATGGGGCCACGTCTCCCCACCCCCTCCCCAATCCCAGCCAGTGACCAGTCACTCACCAGGAGGGTCTCTGCAGATGTAGCAGGAGTAAGTGTCAGGCACGCTGTCCTCCATGAGGCCCATACATGTCCCGTGCTGCCAACAAAAACACTCCTCACACTACAAAACACACACACACACACACACAATATGTGGTTATAGTCTATAGTGTGGAACATAACACTCATTGCCACTATTTAATCTTAAACACACTTTCTTCTTTTAACTGTTGTATTTACTGGATCGCACTATCAAAGTAAACTGTCCATTTGCACAAACACCTCCAGCATCTAACCTGGATCATGAAGTCGTTCTCCTCCTGCACCTCACACACACAGCGCACAATCTCTGATCCATGAGGCTCCACGACCACGCCCTGTTCCGCCAGGGGTGTGGTGAGGTCAAGCTCCGCCTCCAGCTCGTCCTCACTCCATGTGGGGCTGTCGGTCGACCAGTCACTGCCACTGTCGTCACCTGTGAGACCAGCAGGCAAAAGCACACGGTTCGCTCTGAGCTATTCACATACCACTGCCACCAACTTATATCTCTGAATAAACTACTACTTGCAAAGCACTGAGAAAGAAAGAGAAAGGCATGACACATTTAAAGCAGTGGTCTCAGAAACGCAACAAGGCTAAAGATGAACTGAGATGTTAGGGGAACAAAAAGACAACTGCTAGACACACAGAAATCAATTAATGCAGGAAAAAAACGAATTCAGGGACTAAGACTGTAACACTTACAAGGACAAAGCAAGAAGAAAACACGCACACTCACAAAAATTCCAAATCAATCTTTGGTCTCAGTACCCACCATCGAGCATCAGCTGGTTGTGGTGTTCCGAGTTGTTGTGTTTGTGGGAGAGGGGGAATTTGAGGGCCGAATTCAGAGTGCAGTGAGGAGAATTTAAGCCAATGTTCTCCTCACCACTGCTATGGTCTGTCAGGGATGGAAGCAGATTACGCACAAGCATTAGGACGAGGACTGGACCAAGCCAGAGCTGTTGCTCAGATGCAGCCATGAATCGACAAAGACACAGTCAGTTTGCCACAGACAAAGAACAACTACTGCGCTTATCACTAAGAATGCTGAAAGAAGCCTCTGTGACATATCCAAAGGCATTTATATTGCTGGGGTTCCTTTAGCTAAGCCAAAGGGAGGAGGCCTGAGCAACTGACCAAGCAGAACAGGAAGCAAATCCACTCCAGTGAAAGTTAACCTAGCTTTCAAACTGCCCAAACCACAGCTACAGTGGGTCTAGCCCACACATAGAGTATAATTACATATAATATTAACAGTGTTAAGCAGTTGCAACTACTTTTGGCACCTCCTTCAGGGTAATGTTTACAGATTGTGAAAGACAGACTGCTTTATGCAAGAACACCACCCCAAAACTGGAAAAAAAGCCTTCACATCACAGAAAGCAAATACAATCGTCAACAATACATTGGTTTGCAATGCAAGACGATTTTCATTAGAGCCAGCTAGACAGTTAGGGGTGGCAACACAATAAAAAACAACAAGAACAAAAAAAAACATGATAGGTAAGTAATGTGGGTGACAGACTAATAAAGCAGCAGACGCATAGGAGCAGCATTTCGGCAGCTATTCCTATGAGAGCTCTGGGTGGGAAGAATCCGCAAAGCCTCAGATCTAGCAGAGAACCACCAGTGATCATTACCCGACTTGGGCCTCATGAACCTCCTCTTCTTCTTCTTTTTTTTTTTCAACTTGATGCGAAGGAAGTCCTTCTGTCGCTTTTCTCTCAACTTCTCCTTCTCATTCCCACCTAAGTCCAACACATGCTGAATTTACCATTCCATCCCTCACTCGTGTGTGCAACACAACACATACATTTACATACATTCATGTAATTGATAATAACTCAAATGAAATGATTGTATGTATTGACTGAAGTTAATGTGCAACCTGCACATTAAAATGTAATGCTCAACCTATTTCCATGGTGTTGCCATCGGGATCATCAGAGGGCTTGCGGTTCATATGCTGGTTTTCTTTGCTTTTCTCGCTGTTGGATCGTTGGCGGTGCTCCCCATTGGCTACAGAGATTGCGTGGCCCGACCGGCTGTCACTCAGAGAATCTGCACAGACAGAAAAACACGGCATAAAGAGAAACCATCAACTGCATAAGCACACATACAGACACCAAAACACGACACACTGATCGCTATTCGAACTGAAGGAATGTAAACATTAAAAACGAGCTGGTGACTGAGACTGATGTCAAAGAGACACTCACGTAACGACACAGTGCGTCGCCGCCGAGGCGTCTCCATGGCAGCAGCAGCCTGCTTCTCTGAGGCGCGTGTCTGGATGCTGCGTGGCGGGCTGAGCTCGCACTCGGAGTGGTAGTACTTCATGTGGTAGTGCAGGAGGGAGGCCTTGCGGAAAGATTTGAGGCACCCCGGCACTTTGCACTTAAAGGGGTTGTGGTCCAGCTCAATGGACAGGATTGGTGGCGGCTGGTTTTTGATGACCCGATACACTAGACAGCACAGAAGGATGGGCGATTTAGAAATTAACTAGCACTAAGCTTTAGACATCCACTCACCGGACAAAAACAGTACCCTAGAAAACTAGATAAAAAAAAAAACCCTTCCCTAACAAGGGCAAATTTTTTTCTATGCAGACAATGCTAACAGATGTTAGCATTACACCACAGTTGTTCAACAAACTACCAAGCAGCCCAAGTATGACTGATAGTGAATATTACTGACGATGTATAATTCAGAAGAGGAGTTTGTAAGCAGCAGATCAAGTTTGGAATACTCACATGGTTCTCTGCTGTATTTGTTTGTGGCCGGCAGATGGATCTGTTGTCTGACGAGAGTGGCTAAACATAAAGAATTCAATAATGTGTAAATAATGATTTTCTCGATTTATCCCAACTTCCTGTGACCAGTGTGACCAGACACAGTGTTGTGTCGGCGTCAATGTGACGGAAGCAAAAATCCAGGCTAAGGCATTATGCTGGGGTTTATAATGCAAACTTTTTAATCACAGCTCACATTTAACATTTGGGCAAATTCACAAGACACATACCTAGATCAGGTGCAGCCACAGCTTCTGCCTCAGATGGGCTAACCAGGCCTTTGTGTTCCATATTGCTCGACTCCGAGCTTGCTGGGATAGAATCTGCCCTGGTTGGTTTCTGGGCTCGACTACTCCGGTCTGAGGAGAGAATTTCAAAATGCCTTTAGAGTTTCCAAGCAATTGCTTATTGGAGCCCAAAAAGTTCTAAGACTGAATATTTTTGTTGATATGATGATGAAAGACAAACCTTGAACACTCATAACATTTCCTTGAATAAAATAACCAGTAACTATGAAAAGCATTCTTACTTTTGCTATGTACTTCTAATTTGCATGACAACAACAATGTTGAATAATACAAACCAAAACCATGGCAATTCCTACTAATACAAGATTCTAATGAATACACACACTCCAAAGCAGCTAAGAGATAGAGACTCATTAGAAGTGACAGATAAGTCAGCATCATCTTTGCCCCCCTGCTCCTTTTGGGAGGGGGTGTGTGCCTACGCACTCTACTTGACGTGCTTAAAGCCGCTGGCCTTGCTCTCGCTATACTTCCCTCAAGCAGGAGATGCCATTGCCTCAGCAAAGAAGCTTATTTAGCTGTATTACCTCTGACACGGCACTTTACAGAAGGAGGTTGCTACATCCAGAACTTTCCTTTTCATTCTCTTGTTTCTCATCTCTCTCCTTAAATTTAGCTTTCTTCCACCTCCGTGGAACTACATTATGCTGTGTTTTCACTATGGTCCATCACAAGCACAAGGTTGCAAACTTTCCCCAGACCCTGTATGTACTGCATAATGTGTATTTGGACTTTAAAAAGAAGTATTTACAGACAAATGCTGGGAAAAGCATTCAAACTGATACTCAGACAGACAGACTCAGGTTTACCTTCAGTCAGGCTTCTCCTAGTCCTTCTGGCTGATGCGGGGTTCTCTCTGGAAACTTCCTCAATCATCTCCTTCTCCTCACCATTCCTTTCACCTCCCTTCTGCTGTCTGCCCGACTCCTGTGCCGATAATGCATGAAACCCATTACCATTCACCACTGCCGTCTTCTCCTTAGGATCCTGACCCTCAGCTTTGCCATTCATCCCAACCTGTTCATCTCCATTGGACATCTCAACTTCTTTCTTCGGGGTACCATTTGAGAGTTTTCTGCCATCGTCCCCTGTTCTCTCAACATTTTCCTCTTCATCCTGCTCCATCTCGCTCTCTCCATCCTGGTCAGAGATACTGTGTCGGGACCCATTTATCCGCCCATTCCTATTCGGTTTGGGTCCCCAGTCTTTGCTGTTTGGCTCTCTCCTTCGCCCCTGTTGCCCTGACCGTCCAGGGTTTCTCTGTGAAGTAAAAGCAAGCACATAAGTCAAAAACATGCATTCCCTAGCAAACATTTCATAAGACAAGTTTTTACCAAAAAACACAAAGAACTTCTCACCTCCTTTTGAAAAGGTTTTACTTTGATACCCTTCACTGTCTTCACCACCCCGTCAAAAAACTTAACTGTGTAGGAACCTAGAATAAAGGCAATCGGAATTAGTCAAACAAGCCTGCAATTAACAACAAAATACACTTGAGGGTTGAGGGTGCCTACCGTCTTTGTTAACTGAGAGAACCTTGGCTGGGTAGTAGCGACAATCTGACCAGCTGGCCAAAACTTTTTGATTAACCTGAAAACCCTGTAAAAATAGACAAGTATGTACAAGCATGTTACATATTCACTGCAAAACACTTGAGAGGGTAGTTAATGTTTAGATCACATTAAAAGTCCTGGTTCTGTGATCATGGAAACACTCACTGGTCCAGAGCGGTTCTCCTGAAGACCTTGCCTTCTTAACCGGATGCGTTCCACAGGTCTTAGGTAGGGGCTGTTCCAATCAAACCACTCATCATAGCGATGGCTCCACTGCTTGTAGTGAATCAGCACCTTCTCATCCTCATAATCTATCTTCTCTATGTTGGCTGCATACCTGTGGAGGAGGACATACGCTCTCTCGTAAAATGTACATACACTGAGTGAAGGAATATAAAACACAAACAGATAATGAACAGTGGCCTGATGACCTACACTCAGAGGTGCCCCTTGTCAGCAGGTACATGTAAGAAGTTGTGGGCCCCCAATCCACTAGATGGCAAACGAGAGCTGACAAACTTTTAACTACAGAAGTAGCAATTCCATTTTGATAGTTGAGAAAAGACACTGGTATACTTCTTTACCAGACATATTTTGGACATTGTTATCAAAATTTACATTTCATTCTAGAAACTAGTTAGTTATTTCATTATTGAACACCAATCTGGAGTGAACTGAAATAGATAAAACCTGAATTATGTTACTTATAGGTAAACAGTCAAGCTATGGATGCTAACCAAAGTTATAATACTAGTAGGCCGTTTTTAATATTTCAGGCTGCAAACTCTGCGTTTTATTAAGTTTTCCATCTCTGCATAATTCGTTTTTTTCAGTATCCAGTGCTGTCAGATCCTATGGTGAAACTATTACCCGTCCCTACAAAAAGCAATATTACGCCACCACTGTAAGCTGATGATGGTTTAGTATTTCATCTTCATTGCAGGTGCAATCCATTCATTGCAACCCTAATATTTAATGTCAAGGGCAAATGTCATGTTTCTGTTTTTGTGGTCAACCTCCATCATCAGGGCCATGGTGCAAGTTGGACAGTCAGTCTTTAAATGAGCAAGGTGGCAGTGCGTCACTATATTCTGTCATCACTACCTTCAGTCCTTCAGTGGTCAGTCAGTTTATACTTCTAGCACACAGGTTTTGAACAGAACAACTTCCTACAGTTTTTACAAGCTTAAATGGTTTTAAAAGACACCATTCATGGGGGCTGTTATAATGTATGTATTACCAGTCCCTCAGAGAGTAATATTATTCCACCCCTGTAAGCTCATGATAGTTTAGTATTTCACCTTCAAAAAAATTAAAAGTTCAAATATTTAATGTCAAGGGCAAATGTCATGCTTCTGTTTTTTTTGTGGTCAACCTCCATCATCAGGGCCATGGTGCAAGTTGGCAGGGTATCTGCAGGAATCATCGAGAATCCTTTTTTACTACCACCAAAATATTTTTTATTACCAACACGAGTAAGACGCACGCGGTGTGTGTGTGTGTAGGGGAGGGGTTGATTAAAGTTTGGTGTAAAGCAACCCACAGTCCTGTATACATGGTTTAAAGCACTACAATTGGTAGGAGCAAAGTTAAAATAATTACCGGTAATAATGATTTTCTTTTCACCAAAGTACATAGTGTAGGTCAACCATAATGAGTGGCGTGTTTTGGTGGTAGTAGGCTACAGTTAATAAAATTAATGTCATTGAATGTTATTCGTAATAATAAAATTTAAAAGGTAGGCTACATTTCACCAAACTAAGGGGTTTGATACGACCTTGAAAACAATCCAAAAGCTAAGTTTTTTTCCCCCGCTCATTTCAAATGTCTATGAACTAACTAAGATATGAAGGTACCATCCATATGATACCCCCAAATAAAAAAATCTAAGTCCTAACTCCATCTCTCAACCTGTTACACCAAAAAATTGAAGTCAAAAGACCAAAAATATGATTTTCGAATGTAAATTTTTGAAAAATATGTTTATGCGTTTTGATTGGGACCCCTATGTAAATTCCCATAGAGACTTTTTGTAAACAATAGAGCCTACTGACATTCAAAAGTTTATAACTTGAAAACCCCTTTACTTAGAAACATAAAATTGGTTTCAAATGAAAGCTAAGACCCTGGGCTTTCATGTCTGTTTGCTTGATTTGAAGTTACTCCTTCTGGCATTAAATGACACAAGCATAACCATCAAAAAAACAAAACAGCGGGGGCGGGGGG
>JAGFZM010000037.1:152381-170114 GCA_017657215.1 Limnothrissa miodon | reverse complement strand
GTAAAATGGGAAGCAGAAGCTGACATGGATCTAGAATGGTAAAACAAACGTAATGTCTGTAGAATTTCTGTAGTCTTCTGTAGTCTTACAAATAAAGAATTCACAGACTCACAAATGCTATAAAGAATGTCTTTTATGTATAAAGATACCCATGTCTTTATGTGTTATATTAAGCATTAGGCCTGAAAACAAAGTATATATTAGTAATTATTCTGTACTAACTAGGGGTTAAATTAAGCCAGTGCAGTCCAATACTCTGGACCCTTAAAAAGAATCAGAAGAAGGTAAAGAACAGACCTGTTTGTTTGTTGTGACACATAAAATGTTTATGCAAAACTAAAATGTATCTCAATACAAAAAGGCTCTATAGGATCATATCTGGACAGAAGAAAAATCATGCAGTACATGCAGTGAATGTTTCAATAAATATTGAGTTTGGCCTGTGACTTCATCAAAGTTTATGATTTTGAACTGTGAGTTTGAACATTGGCATGTCAGAGAACTCTGTGGTTAAAGGTATTTTAATTAATAAACACGCGCGCGTGTGCATATATCAAACAAGCATAAAGTTGAGTAAAAAGCTAACTTGAAGCATATTAAGGATTCTCCAAATTTATAATGCATTGCTGGCGATATTACCCGCCTCTAAGCTTTAGTGTGATGTATGAGTGAAAATCTCTCTGAGCTCCCAGAATACAAATCAGCCATGGGAGGAGATAGGGTATACTGTAGGAGCAGCCGCAGAAGATGATGTGACAAGAATGTGGAGATGCGAGGATCTGCACGGCTCAGACATACACAGGCATGCAGAGGCAAGGTCAACTACAGTTACACAAACACATTTCACATACTGCTGGAGACAGACCGTCAGATTAAGAGAGAGAAAGAAAAAGAAAGAGAGGGAGGGAGGGTGTGTGTGAGAGAGAGAGAGAGAGAGAGAGAAGCAGAAATGTGTATGTATGCACATACATATCTACAAATGCAAAAATTGTATATATACACAGCACACACACCCTAACACGCATTAACACATAAAAACACATACGCACACACACACACACAAACATACACACGGTCACACTGACATTGTGCTTTAACATTCCCCTTTTCTCTTGCACTCAAAGCAGATAATATCCTTCAGGTCTCCGTTTCCCCTTGGGCAGCTCCTGCATAATGCATGCCTGTAGAATATGAATTGTGGATGTATAGCACAAACTAGCGCATACCTAAAAAGCCCTCCATGACTGCGTGGCAGAAAGATCAATCTGTTTTAAACAGGCCCCAAGCTCTACCTGTTCTTGCTATCAACCGGCACAGAAAATCAACACAAATGAACAAATCAGTGAACCCACTCACATTTTGATGGTTTTGTTTGAAGAGGAAAAAAAACTTTTTAATGAGGGTAACTGCAGATAAAGGAATTGAGTTTCACAAAGCAGAAATTTAGCAAGTGACGCACACACATGCACTCACAGCAACCTTACACCTACACACACACATGCGCGCACACACACACATACAGACCTAACTATATATAAATACACATATGGAAGAACACACTCCAACACCCTCTTAGTGAGAATCAAACACAATTGCACTGCAGTGCGAAACTCCTTTAAGTCGGCTTCACGGTGCAGAGGAAATGAAGGCTCAATCAGCAACGCCACCTGCCACTGCAGATGGCACCCCAGCCACCTGGCATCACCCAGCCCCGGCCGTGACGCCATCCAGCTCCGAGGCCTCTTTCTGGGCAGTGCCCACACCGCTCCCTTGCCTGCCAAGAGTGCCCGGGCACAGGTCCCCATCTCGAGCTCCTCGATTACTGCCGAATGCCCTGCCATGCCAAGCATATTGCATCTATATGGCATGCACTCACGCCAAGCCTCAGATTCAGAACTGGGGACTGAAGTATTAAGCTCCCATACACAAAGCTCAGTTGCCATATGCTAATGCTAACCTGAGTTCAGGTTATTTTAAGCACAAGGTCCTGTGCACAGAGGCCACGAATCACCCAGTAGTACAAAAAGCAAACCCAAACACACACACACACACACAAACACACACATACATACACATTTCACTAAAATAAACACTTAGTTCTTTATATGCTGACTACATAAATTCCTGTGGCCAAATTAAAGTGCTGTTCTATGTCCAATCCACATTAAATATGCACATGTCTAGCACAGGCCACTGAATCTCTTCTGGGCCCCGCATTAGCATTTGGGCACAGCTATTCCCATAGTAGACAACACCACTAAAGCATCATACATTATTATTATGACTCCATACTAGCTGGTCATTTACTGGTTTATTGATATTTTTAGTTAGCATGCAGTGGTGAACTCAAAGATCCAGTATAGAAGTACAGAAGTATAGAAGTACAGAACCAGGGGCTTATTGTTCAAAACTAGGATAAGGGATTAATCCGGGATATCTTGGTTATATTGATACAGCCAAGATAATCAAGATATCCCAGCTCCCTTATCCT
Source organism: Limnothrissa miodon (assembly GCA_017657215.1). Classification (NCBI taxonomy): domain Eukaryota; kingdom Metazoa; phylum Chordata; class Actinopteri; order Clupeiformes; family Clupeidae; genus Limnothrissa; species Limnothrissa miodon. The sequence goes on along the minus strand of JAGFZM010000037.1, from coordinate 167,623 downwards.
AGTTTTGTGCAGTAGCCCCCTGGATACCATATGCAGTCAACAACATTTGCTGTTTACATTTTAGTGAATTAGCATTGGACTAAAAAGGGTTATTTGCAAGGGAGAAGGGCAGCCTCTCTGTGCAGCACATAAAACTGCCCAGGGAGAAATTACCACTTTTTCGACAGAGTGAGCAGCAGACAGTGCGCAATGAGAAACATCCCCTGTGATCACTGCTTGACTGTGGGAGCCAAATGCCTGCCGAGGTTTAAACCCAAACAAACCTGGAGGGAGACAGAGAACATCCAGACTTCACACAGAGCCTAGAGATTCTTACCTTGAACATCTAGAGGTCTGACTTATCCACTGGATTTTAACCTTGAACATCTAGAGTTCTGGCTAATCCACTGGATTTTTACCCTGAATCTCTACAGGTCTAACTGATACACCAGATTTCATCCTTGAACCTCTAGAGGTCTGGCTAATACACTGGATTCAGGAAGAACATGCAAACCAACTGTGTTATACTGTGCACTTGTTTCCTGGTAGAAATATACTCATCTTTTCCTGTTTAGAACTTTTTCATAAAATCTCACTGTTATTGAATTTCTGTCTTCAAAAACGCACTGGATTCTTCTCTGCGGCACCCTAAGGATCCTTGTATTATTTAAGGGTGTAATTCTACCAGCAGATCCATGCAAAAGTGTTTTCTAAAAGACAGCAAAGAAAAAATAGAGCAGAGAGAAAAATAAGGGCTTGAAAATTATGTGTGCGGGCCACCACTGAGAATGCAATTGTCTGAGGGAATGTGGTTCAATCTCGCTCTGAAAGGCCTTCATGCCTGTTTTTGGTGCATCAGAACAAACACCAACAAAAACTCCTGCAACCTGTGTGTGTGTACTCGTCAGTAGCATTGGTAAAATAGATCCTTTTGCTGATAAACAAACCTACAGGCAGACTCTGCTTTTCCCTCCTCTTCTTCCCATCCCACCCCTCTCCTCCTCTACCACCCATCTCTGATTTCTGCTTGTGGACCTCAGTCATGTATTTTTACATCAGGGAACTGGCTGGGTTCTCTACACCTCAGGCTTTTCCCACTTGTCAATTCATCAGCATCCGCAGAGAGCTTTTTCTGGATAATCCTGGAAGAACAAGGAAGGCGAGAAGGAGAAAGAGGTCGAGGAGGAGGAGGAGGTGGAAGAAGAAGAATCAAAGAATCAATAAGAGGTATGGAAGAAAGGAGGTGGAATGGAGTGAGAACGGAGGGTGAAAACAAAACTGAAAGAACCTGTTTTAGGGCAACGATGAGGGAATCCATAACAAGTAAAGGGGTCCAGGAAGGGGGTGGTGTGTGGAGGGCCACTGAGAAAGAGATGATCTGCGAATGGAGAGATTAAGAGGGCCTTACCAAACCCTGGCACTCCAGCTCTGTGCCAGCACCTCTCCCGGCCTGTCAATCAAGCTGTCAGCATCACTGTGCGCTCTCAGAAGCCCCAACGTCTCTAATGACACCCCGACGCTTTAGCACAGATCTGAGCCTCGCTTAAAAGCACCCAGAGACATTCACTCTCCAGTACCAATCACAAAGTAGTTAAGCCGGGACACAGACCAAGAGGCCCAGTTGGCAGCAGCTGTTTGCTAGAATGAATGGACGTCCAGGCACAAACACAGGCAATTTATTTATTCATTGATTTATTGCAGAGGGATGTTATTTGTGTTTGCCTAGCATGCTCAGGCTGGCCTCAAGGTACACAAGCGGCACTCTGTATGCTAAGGGGGGATGGGGGGGGTGGGGTAGGGGTTGTTGATGCGTGGTAGGGTCTTATTGGCATTAATTATTCATGAATGGGTGTTAATGTGTCTCCGAGAGGTGCTGACAATCTGGAAAATTAGCGCTGATGTTTGTACCTCTCTCTCAACCTGGGTGCCCTCCAGCGATGCCTGATTCTGGCAGGTCTACCCTGCAGAGAACGACAGGTCACTCGTGATCCACTCTGAATGTGTTTTGGCCTTTACCAGAAATGTGGAAGGGGTCTGACTGTAATGTAGAGAAGGCCTTGTCACTATGGGCAGAATGGACTGTTTATCTTAAGACAACCTAACTAATTGGCTCCTTGTATATCAAGCGTCCTTGTTTCCAGCTGCTACTTAAATTCAGCAATTTACTAATTGATGGATGACTCAGAATGACACAGAGTTCCACCAGGAATGTGAGAGCACCGGAGAAAGAGAGAGACAGAGAGAGAGATCCCCTGTCTAGAGGGACTCCTGTTCCTCCTCTCGTCTACTTTCCTCTCCTCTCGTCTTGACCATAAACCACACAAAGATGTCAGTTCGACACTCCACACGGCAGTCAAGAAAAAAAAGAATAGCGAAGTTATCAGCATCTCCAAGACTCTATCAGTCCCTCACCTCCCCTTAAGTGTCTGTCCCCTATTATCACCTGAGAGTTAGTGTAGTGTCTGCTGTCTGCCTGGAGAATAATCCCTCCTTCAGTGTTACCTACAACACACACACGCCTTTGAGTGTCCTTTACAGGAGTCTTGGCAGCAAGGCACAAAAATAAACAAAACTTTTGAAGCCTGGCAGCAATGATCAGCAATGATATCTGGCAGCAATGATCAGGCTATACCCTGTGTAGGCAACACCTAAACTAAAGGGCAGGCAATTTACTAGTACAGTAGGTCCAATGATAGATAAAATTGAATCCTATGTAACTGGGAAATATTTCAGATTTAAACTTTGACTTTGACTTACACTAAAACATAGAATTTACAGGAAAGCGTACAACATATGCCATGTTAACATTATAGGTATAGTTATTATTGTACAACTTGAACAAGCACACAGTCTTAAGTAATGCTAACCTCAATTGCTTTGGTTGTTTGTAGTGTCTGGTTGGGCCAAGCTGATGCCAAGCTGATTTTGTTCTTAGAAGTAGCCATGGTCGATAGATAATACGCTGCCAAACAGACCTTGACACGCAACAGCAACTCGCTGCGACTAGAAATGATTAAAAGGATAAATCAGTCAGACCTCGAGTTCAAGGTCTGACGGAAGCACAGTCATCATCATCATTATCACTCACTCTTTCATCCGTTCTTGCTCTCTCTCTCTCCCTCTTTCTTTCTCTCTCTCTCTCTCTCACACACACACACACACACACACACACAAACACAGACACTCAATCTCTGTCTGTGCCTCTACTTTTCTTTCCCTCAATCTCATCTTTCTATCTCAGAAGAAAAGTGCACTTTTCAGCACATTTCATCAAGGCGTGATGTATGCCACCACAGCAGCACAGAGTTTACTTAAACAAAGTTTTCCAAAGCAAACTCTCTCTCTCTTTCACACACACACTCACACACACACTCATACACACACACACACACTGCAACCCTCATCCCTCTAAACACATCAACTGCCCAGTTGTGATTACATTGTTTTTTAAGCAAACATTCTCAAACCATTATGGCAATGATAAGGCGACTCTCTCTCTCTCTCTCCCTGTGTGTATATATGCCATGGTGGTCTAATGAGAAAGCACAGGCCTGTGAAGTTTTAATTGGGATTCATGTCAGGCTGAGTGATGGGTGTGTGTGTGTGTGTGTGTGTGTGTGTAATGCTGAGCCCCAACACAGAGGGAATTCATAAATGTTAAAAATCAACAAATGAATAAATAAAACAAGCGACCATGCAAAATCTCCACCACTTCAGGGACACCGAGCAGGCAGCACATTAGGCACCCCGGAGCACTCACCTCCACACAGCGCTCACAGGCAGGGAAAAAGACAGTGGAAAACTTTCTTTGACTTTCACTTTGACACAGACAAACACACATACACACATATACACACAGAGCCATAGACCAACACACACACACATACACTCAACCACAGAAATCCACATACGCACATACATTTAAGCACACACACACAAACTTACTTGCCGACATAGTCACAGACACTCACACACACGCACACTTTCAGTGTCTGCTTCAACCCCACAGAGGCTTTCATTAAGGCTGAGAATGTTAAGCAGCACTCAGGCGTGCTGACTGGAATAGCAGCCCTGTATTAGCGCTGGTGCTCACGCTGGCTAATTGGCATGGTGGCTCGGGCTGTCAGGCAACCACGGCAAACATCAGACCTTGACGCCACTAATCCCGACAGCGGCACCCAGGGCCACCACTGCTGCCGGAGGCAGGGAGGACGAGGAGAGGAGGATTCCCCTCCCTAGGATTCTTAGAACCGAGTCTCCACGGCCGCACCCCGAGGCGGCGTTCTAGGCCACGAGGCAAAGAAGCTGCAGGGCACGCATGTTCTACACAAACGGCAACATTCCATGTCAGACAATGAAGCCAAAAATGAACGTTCTAAAGTTGCAATACCACAGTCATCCGCTGGGGGGCTGGCTGCAAAAGGGATTGACGGCTGTCAAGGGTCATCAAAGCTGGGTTCTAAAGTTTGAGGTTGTTACGGCACCATCGTCGCCCATTCAGACCTGAACTTCAAGATCACTGTTAGTACTTAAGTTAATTTTGAACATGTCTTGCCCTGCTGACAAAATCATGGCATTTATCCAATAACCATCAAATTTTGAGTCAATAAAAAAATATGTCCTATTGAAGCACATGGACGCTCAACGTCTAAGGGCAAAACCATGCTGTTCTTGCTGGTTCATATCACAGTAGAGACACTAGAGGGCAGAAAAGCGCTCCACATTAAACCAAACGACAAAGTAATTCTGTCGACAAAATGCGCTATGGGAATGTATGAACAGGTAACAATTAGTCTATTTGTGTTAAGTAGGCCTAGTTTATTCTAAACGAACTCGTCTTCGAGATGAACATGTTCTAACGCTTTTGTAGTCAATATAATGTTAACACAACCATACATATTTGACCATTTAATTTTTGACATTTTAGGGGAAGCTAAGCTTCCCTTGCAGTCTTAGAGGAATTGCCTGTGCTGTACAGTAACAGTAAAGCTAACGTTAGCTATAACTTTGCTAATGGAGAGTGTGATGTGTTAATAAAACGTTAACAAAAGCTCTGTTTTAACATTAAAACCAACAATTGCAGTCTACAGTTTATCTTAAATGTATTTTAAAATAAGACGGAATTGATTGACCGAATTCCGTTCCTTCATTAACATTAACGTTATGTGGAATTGAAGGTTGTGAAATGCACGCCATTAGCCAGGTCATAACTCCGGTAACAGCCTGAGATCCTTGCTTAAAGGGATAGTTCGGTTTTTAACACATTGAGCCCCTTTCACAGGTTGTCTAAAATGCAATAAAGTGGTTGACATCGAAATTTTGACGCTTGCTTCTGTCTCGGCTATTTGGGGAATGTAGAATCGCCTCTGCCTGCCTTCAAAATGGCTAGCAATGGGCATGTGTTGTTTCTATCCTTAAAACACTGTTTTTAAAAAAGTGCTACTCACCAAGTGGTTAGTGGTGCTCAATGATGTTCCAAAACATGTATCATAGCGAAATAAAGCTTCTGTCATGTTTTATTTGGCACTTTGTTTATATGAAGGAGCAAATTGACCCCTATGGGACTTACAAAATGGCAAATAAAACATGACAGAAACTGTATTTTGCTACGATACTTGGGTTGGAACATCGGCAAACGCCACTAATCACTCCATGAGTAGCACTTTTTTAAAACCAGTGTTTTAAGGATAGAAACAACACATGCCCATTGCTAGCCATTTTAAAGGCAGGCAGAGGCGATTCTATATTTCCCAAATACCCGAGACAGGAGCAATCATCAAGATTTTGGTGTCAACCACTTTATTTCATTTTAGACAACCTGTGAAAGGGGCTCAATGTGTTAAAAACCGAACTATCCCTTTAACTTGTCAGAAATTATAACGTTAAGAAGCCCATAGTTGAGCGGTCGGTAATTGACATTCCTTGATAATTAAGGCATAGGCTTTATTTGTTTGGTGAGAGGAAGAGAAGATAGGAGAGGAGAGAGAAGAAATAGGAGAGGAGGGAAGGGGTGGAAAGAAAGAGCAAAGAACAGGAGTATATGAGGAGAAGGAGAGGGACAATGGCTGTTCAATAGGACTATAGTGTGAAATAGCAAACCAAAACCAAACTGTTGTTGCAATGTGTAGTGTGTGCTGGATCCCTGGAGCATCCGAGCGCACACTAGACACTGAACCTGTACCCTGGCACACTAGGAATGCTGGGAGACAAGAGTGATCCTAGGATACTAGACATCAAATCATCTCATTCATCATACAACGTATGGGTACAGGGTTTGTGCACTAGAAAAGACCAGAGCACCACTTTCCTCCAATATATCGGCAAACTAGAACACAAGACATGTGCAATATAGCATGTAGTAAAAGTAAAAGTTGAACACTGCCCCCTCCCCTTGACTCATGCCATGTCTTTAATTGAATTTGGAGGCTCATGACTTTTGCATTAACCTTTGGTGACTGGAACAGGAAGGGCAGTGTGCTGGCCTCCCACATACAGCATGTGTGAGGTACACTGGTGAAAGAGAAACAGAGAGAGAGAGAGAGAGAAGGGTGGGTAGATGTAAGGACAAGAGAGGAGGAGAGGAGATGAAAATAGTTAGAAAGGGGAAGAGAGAAGAGCAGTAGATGAGAGGAACTAAGAAGATTTTAAAAGGAATGAGGGGGAAATGGGATAGAGGAGAGGAGACCCAAAGCAAATGAAAGGAGAAAAACAGGGGAAAGAGGAACATGAGTGGAGGAGTAAAGAGCAGAGGAAAAAAGAAGAAGAGGGGGAAGAGTGAAGGAGTAAAGAGCAGATAAATGAGTGGAGTAGAGAGGCAAGGCAAGTTTATTTATATAGCGCATTTCATACACAAAGCAGGCAGTTCAATGTGCTTTACAAAGATAAAAATAAAAACATAGTGGACTAAATAGAGTAAGAAAACAAACAAATAAGATTAAAGGACAGAGTAAAACATTAAAAAGAATAAAAAGTTGATAAAGGACAGAGAATAAAAATAGTTTTAGAATAAGGATTTCCCCAAATTCACAAATCTGTAACCTACAAATGTGATCCTATACATCCAGCAAATAGAAGCACTCCTGTATTACAATAGTAACTATTATGCTTAGAAATAAATGATCCAAGTCAAACACCTCAACTGACAGTAGCACCTACTAGATATTCCCGAAAGTAGTTCCCTAGTGTGCACTGTTCCTTTAGACAAAGCAGCCAGGTAGTCATGGGAAGGTGTGGGTTGACCTTCTAGACTTTATGGGCCTCTCTATTAAGAGGTCTGGAGTTCTAGACTCCAGTGACATTTTCAGACTGGGAGGGGGGGACTCAGCTGAAAACGTCGGTCTGCCTGTCGGGCGGGCAACTACTACATTGACATCCCTTAGCTTTGCCGAGTCCCCTTAGGCCCAAAGCTGTAAAATTGTGCTACAAGGAAAAAAAGCACTAACCCCACAGGTGCTCTGTCAGGCAATGTGTTGATATGGAGAGGAGAGTATGGAGAGGAGAGTAAAGAAGAACAGGGGAAAGAGGGGCACGAGTAGAGAATTAAAGAAGAGAAAGGGAGAGGAAGAGGAAAAAGAGAGAAGGAGTCCTTTGACCGTACATGTTGGCTCCTCCATGCAGACATAACACCAGCCAGTAGAGTTATGACACATTTCTGGACCACCATTTAGACCGTCTAGCTCGGCTCAAAACATCAGTTCCCTGTCTGCAGATGTCTCTCTATCTCCGTCTCCCTCTCCATCTCTCTCTTTCTCCATCTGCATATCTGATACCTTGGCCAGACTTACATTTCTATTCATTGGCATTTTCTTTCCAAGGTCAATCAATCCCTCAATATCGACATAAAAAGCACAGGCACAGTCATCTCTGGCCCCTCCGTTATAATGCATAGTCTGCTCTCTACAGCACATCCTCATTAATAACAGTCAATAATAAAGTACTGCATTACTAATATACTGTAGTGATCAATCAAATCAAAAACTACCCACTTTGCCCAGTGAAAGTGTGTGTGTGTGTATGTGTATGCATTTGTGTGTTTGTCTGTGTATCTCTGAGTGTGTGTGTTTGTGTGTGTGTGTGTGTGTGTACGTGCGCATGATATGTGTGTTATGATCATGTGTGTGGTGTGAGCTGATAGAGAGTGTGTGGGTGAGCTGGTGTGACCCAGGATGAAAGAAAAGAAGATGGAGGTATAGGAAGGTTGAACAGACCAGACAGGAGGAGCAGGGATAGGGTGGTGGGGTGGAGGTTTTATCCTGAAGGGGAGAGGGAGAAGCAGGGACAGAGGAGGTGATACGCTGTCAAGGACTGTGTGGAGGAGCTCTCAGATAGCAGATGAGTGAGTGTGAGTATGTATGTGTGTGGGTGTGGGTGTGTGTGCACATGTATGCTAAGGGTCGGTGTCGGTAAGGGTGTGTGTGTGTGTGGGTGTATGTGTGTGTGAGTGTCAGTGGATGCTTAGTAAAGGATTGTCATACTGATCCACTTTTACATGACATTGGATATCAGGCAGGAATTAATGTGATTAAATGCAAAGGATTGACTGTCTCGTGTCTGGACACACACACACACACACACACACACACACACACTATTTCAACCACATCTGTCCCCTACACCCCCCTCCCCTCATCCTTCTCTCTCTCTCTCTCTCTTTCTTTCTTTCTGCGCATCCATGTTACTTAACCCAGTAGAGAAGCCTTTTTGTGTCTTAAAGAGGCAAATCAAGTGGATTATGGGGGAGGTCTTCGATAGCAAGCCAAAGACAAAGGACTCCTTCTCTCCCCTTGCGGCGATTGCCTCAACTTGAGCCGCCTCGCCTCACGTCCTTCTCGTGACAGTGACAGCGTGGACCAGAGCCAGGACTCTGTGAAATGGAGAGACAGAGGGAGAGAAGGATAAAGAAAGAGAGAGAAAGAGAGGGTGATAGAAGGAGAGAAGAAGGCGTCTTGTGTTCCACCATAATCAGAGAAGGTCCGTATGCAGCCAGAGACAAACATGCCCACAGACGGGATGGCAGACAGCCTGGGGGATACCTCAAGCACAAAGACACACAAGCGTGCACACGCACATACACACACATGTACACACACACACACACACAAGCATACACACTTACACACACATGCACACATACACACACACACATGATTACACACACACAAACATGCACATACTGTACACACATACACATATACATATACACACACACAGGCTCACACATTTACATACACACAGACATGCACATACACACACTCATTTAAATACACACAAAGTCAAACTAAAACAAACACAAGATAGCAGAAAGGCACACACACACACACTCACATACACACACAATTAAGTAAACAGACACAAAAAATGTACACAGCTCCTGGGCGGTAATAAGAAACTCTACCTGGCACCTGTGCTGCAGACACACACAGACACACACACACACACACACACATTTTATCACCTGGTGTGTGCAAACAGTATACAACCACACACTACCATAAGCGGTGTATGCTATATGTGTCCTTTTTTTCTTCTTTTTTTTTCTTTCTCTCTCTATCTCTCGCCATCCTCTTCCTCTCTCTCTCTCTCTCTCGGCTATGTTTGAGTGGAGGCTGAGGAGATGCAGTAGTGCTGTTTAAAAAAGGCCACCGTCTCCCAAAGGAGCGAGCGATATCTTATCTCCCACTCCTCAACAGCCCGCTCCGCCACTCGAGGTGATGCACATGCACTCCCCACAGTCACACACACACACACGCACACACACACACTCAAACAGACACACTCCCCCATACACAGATGCAGACACATCCCCACTGGGGAGTTTCATCTAAATATTTACACAGTTTCACACTGTTCTCTCTGTCTACCTACCTCTATTTTAAGCTAAGTGTGTATGTGTGTATGTCTGTGAGCCTTCCTCTTTCTTTTGTGTCTGGCTCGTTTACCCTCTCTTGTCCACAGTTCGCTTGTCTTTGTGTCTGCATGCAAACATGTAGAGGTGTATATTATATACGTATTATATACATGTATGTATATCTTGTATATGTTGTATATGTTTTTTATGTCGATATCACTGCATGAGTCTCTGCAGCAATCAATGTATGATTGTATGAAATGTATGAAAGTGATTTTGCCTGACTGTTGCCTGGACTGCCTGTTCTGACTGAACATCTTCGCCATTTTTCTTCACTCCCTCTGTCACTGCATTGCAATGTCTCTGAATCCATTTTGTCATCTTTTTTTCTAGGCACACAGGACGCGGGTGACTGACCTGTTTGAGCCCAGTGCCTTCCTACAGTAGTTCAGGCTGGCAAATGCCCCTGGGGCCAGACAGGCTATGCTGCTTCATTAAAATGATGAACAAATGTCAGCCCTATTACATGAAAAAGGGGCAATTCCTTCCCGAAGAGTTCACAGGGTTCAGGAAGTTTGAGGTGATTGGGAAGGCAAGGGACTGAGCATTAGAGCGAGAGAAAGAATGAGGGAGAAGGGAGTTGAGAGAGAAATAGAAAGAAGGAGAGAAGTTAGAGAGGATGAGAGAAGGTTTTGCTGGCTAATAGAATCTTCCTGCTGTCTGTTGTCCAGAATATCACTAGTGTCGCACACAATCGAGTCATTATGTGTGCAGGGGCAGGACTCACTGCTCAACCAGACAGCACAGCGGAGGGCAAACAGCAGACGGACACAGAAAAAGAAAGAGAGAGAGTGAAGGAAGGGAAGGGGAAGAGGAGAGTTAGAAGAACTTATATAAAGGGTACAAAGTTAGATGAAAAGAAGACTCATAGAGACGGAGAGAAAGAGAGGGAGTGAGAGATAGAGACAGACAGAGAGAGAGAGAAAGAAAGATGTCACTCTGGCTGGCTATCAAAGCATTCCCAGAGCAGACAGGCCATGCACTGTCCTCTATGAAACACAATCATGCCAGGGAACGCCTCCAGAGAGCCTAAAGTCCTCTGCTTGGACAGGACCACACTGTTACTGCGACAGCAAACAGGAAGACAGAGAACAGAGACAGGCAAAGAGAAAGAGGAGGATGGAAAAGAGAGAAAAAAACAGTGTGTTTGCGTGTGGATATGCATTTCACAGATATGCACAGGAACAGGATGTGCGTTTGATTTATGTGCGTACTGTATGTGCAAAAATGGTTAAAACAGAATTTAGAGCAAGAGTATATGAGTGGAGAGAGAGTGAGTGAGGGAGTAAGGGAATGAGTGTGTGAGTGAATAAGAGTTCAAAAGATTTGAAAAGGGAGAGAGAGAGAATACGATTAACAAAGAAAGAGAAGATGGAGGGAGAAACAGAGGAAATTAGATTGAAAAAGCCAGATCTCCTGGGTGTAGCCAGCTGTGACGCCCTCCCGGTGCCTCTGTCCTCTGGCGTGTCACTAACACGCCGTTAACACGTGGGAAAAACAGGCCCACATCCACAGATGTCTGGAGGACGCGCACCACGACAGATCCGTGCAAACCGTCCCGTTAAACGGTGTTGCTGTTGGAACAGCATGCAGTGCTTGCAGCAATAAAGAGCATGCTGACAGCAGGCTATAGAACTGGTCTGGGTAAACAGGCTAGACCAGGCCTCAGAGTATCAACAGTTATCTCTGACCCGAGGCCCATTCCATTCGCTGATGAGTGTGCAAGTCGTTGGGGTGGAGGCTTGAATCGTCATGGTCCAGCTTCCAACAGGTCTTCCTTGATGCATCACCATCCTAACATCAGGTCTTCCTAATCAAAGTCTTTGTAAAGGTACTGTAAAGCATAAGTGCACAGTAGTTAGACCCAACACTGCCATATTCACATCCCATCCACTAGAGGGGTTTTTAGATTTCCTAGAGGCCACCTTTGGTTGAGGTCAGGCTTTTAAAACACTCAAAGAGAGGTCACAGTTCAAAGAGTTCAAGTTGGGCATTTGAGTTCATCATTGTGGATGCTTTCTGGATGTGACATGAATTGTGAGCTGTTCTTGGATTGTTGGATATGCTTCCCCAAAGACCTTTCCAACAGGACGACGCCTTGCCTTTACAAAACTTTAAAAACTGCTGGTCAACCGCGGAGGCCATAGCTTGAGTTGGACGACTTCCAGGTATGTTAGCATTTTCTCTCTCTATATATTGGATGTATATATATTATGGAAGCATGGGAGGTAAGAGCAACCTTTCTCTCTACCCCTAGACATTTGCTTTCTGCACAGCGCTGCTGAACGTTGCCTAAAAAACTTCCCTCCGTTCTAGAAAATCTGTCCTCCAGATTCAGTGAAGCAAGGATGGTACACGACATTGTGTTCCTTGCCATGGTCCACTCCCCTAAGCACTCTATGGGGAATCAGCTGGAGCCAGGCACTCTGTATTTCCTTATAGAACACCTGAAGTGGTTCATTAAATAACCAGCTGAACAAATGGACAGAATGAAAGCCACAGGACATAACTCAGTCTGAATGTTTATACTGCTCGGGCCAATAAATAAAGAGTAGAGAGCAACTTGGGGACCGGCACTGGGAGGTTGTGTGTTTGTGTGTGTCTGTGTGAATGTGTGGATGTGTAAGAAAGAGAGAGAGAGAAAGAGACAAACAGACAGACAGAGCATGTGTGTGCGCGCAAGCATTTGTTTAGGAAAAGAGAGCTTGGGAATGAGTGTGTGTGTGTGTGTCTGGGTCTGCGTGTGTGTGAGAGAGAGAGAGAAAGACAGAGAGCATGTGTGTGTGTGTGTGTGAAGTAGGAAAGGGGGACTTGAGGAAAGGAGGAGATGAAAGGAAAAGAAAGAGAGAGAGAGAGCGAGGAGCTCCGTCAGTGAGCGGAGGTGAATGGGTTCAAATGGTTCTGTTTGCTCAGAGAATCTTCTCTGGGTCACATCACACACACATGGCCCGATGGCAAAGCCTGTTCCAGGAACTGCACTGAGGGGACCTGTGGCATGTAAAGGTAGGGTATCGAACCAGAACGTTCTCTTTTCAAGCAAAAGGCACAAAAACAATTCCATCCCAGTGAAATCCACCACAACTTCTCATAGGCTGCCACACAATGGAATGTCAAGTATATGGTCTGATGCGTAACTTGAATCCCACTGTTTGATCCTTTGATCACAACCTTTGGGTGATTGCGTGGTCCAAGGGAACACTGTCCCCTCCTTCTTTTACACAGAGAGCATTATGGGATTAAGGCCGCGGCATTGGCTTATTCGACAAAAGGGGGATAAAACTTCATAGCGAAATGGAGGCTGAGGGACAGCTGCGCGGCAACAAACACCATCAAGGCGCTTCAGCTCTGTTGTCAGTCAAGGTCAAATAACCAGCGTTCTCTCTGCTGGGATACAGGTCAAATGGAGTGGACGTAAAAGCCTGATATTCAAAGCTTTGCCGGGCTCGCTGGAGGAAAGACAATAGCACTTGTGCTTGTCATAGACATGAACACGGGCTTTTACAGACGACTTATCACATATCGGTGATAGCCAAAACTTGCCCGGATCAACACCACGTCTGGACCCAATCTGGCTCACCTGTGTGCTGACTACCTGACAGGGAGATGAGCTCTGTTGTTCATAACAGTTGTAAGCAACAATAAACTCAAGTGACCCCTAAAAAACCCCAGCAAACCGACCATACAGCCGTTTACAGAATCTCTCTGTGGGACTCAGTGAATATATGAGAATGCATATGCCGTGTACACATATAAGAGGATATTGCTATCTCTGGTGAGTATCCCATAGAGTCATGGAGCTCAGGCAAGGGCCCCCTAAAGGATTTTGAAGCTTTATGTCTTAGTTTACAGAGCAGCTGTCTCCTACATAAATCTGCCAAAGGAGAAATTACCTCAGTGCCTACAGGGAGACAAGGAAAAAGAGAGAGGGAGAGAGAGAGAAGAAAACGAAAGACAGAGAGACAGACATGAAGAGGTGTGTTTAAGAGTGAGTGTGCTGGAGGAAGGGAGAAAGAGTGTGTGTGTGCGTTGGAAGGTTGGGGCGGTACAGAACTCAACTGATAAATCGCGCTCTCTGAGATGACGATTCATAGAAACAGATGTCCTTTCTTCCCTCCGAGGGAAGCACCTTTAGTCATTGTTATTTATTTATTTGTTTGCCAGTGGGATGCTAATGGAATAGCCCTGTTGTGGCAAAATAGGCCATGTCAAGTTGTTCCTCTCCTTGACACAACCCCCGCTCTGAATATAGATCCATTAGGAGAGCAGAGAGCAGAGCGGGACGAAGAGCAGAGATGCAATGAGGGACTGAGAGAAAGTGAGAGAACAAGTGCGAGCTATTGGAAAGAAAGACTGAGAGAGAGAGATAAAGAGAGAAAAAAGGATAGTCTCTTGGGACATTTCCTGCCACTCATTGCTGTCCTCCTTTTCTCTCTCTGTCTCTCTCTCTCTCTCTCTCTCTGGCTTTCAGGGCCAAGAGGAAAAGGAGAGCTGAATGTGAAATGGCTGGCTGAAAAGGGCTGCGGGGGGGAGAGAGAGAGGATGAGTGCGGCTCTCTATTCAGTGTTCGCGCCCAGGCCACTCGCTTTCCCTGGCTGGCTCCAGCTCTGCTCCACTCCGCTCCAATGGGGAGGCTTGTGAGCCTTTGGCCCCCCTGGCCCCGACTGGCGGCACTGCAGAGACCTGACTTCCATGCTCATTTGTCCGGGAATTGTAGTTCCTGGTGTGGTGCGTGTGTGCGTCTGATTTGTGTGTGTGTGTGTGTGTGTTAGTGTTAGTGTGCATGTATAGAGTGTATAGAGTGTGCGTGTGTGTGTGATGTTTGTGTGGGTGTTTGGCACAGGATGTCTGGGCGGGTGCTTGGCAGGGATGGGGGGTGTTCGAGGCAGCGGGGGTGAGGGGAAGAGGCAGCCTGGCCCCCAGGTCGTGCGGTGGGCATGCTTTCCCACAGGGCTCAAAGGAGGCGGCTGACAAACCGGCCTGCTCGGGGATTCAAAGGAGATGGGGTCAGGCGCTCTGGCCCCTCTTCTCTCCCCCGTTCCTGCCCATCCAAAAGAGCTCTATACAGAACACACACCACCAGCTCCGGGACCAGCTCCACCTCCCTCCCACCAAGCTCTGCCACCGACCCACTAACAAACACCAACCCCACCCTTCCCCCTCCCCACCTAACCCCACACAAACACCCCTTCGCCCCCAGCCTGGTCCTCACACATCCGCCCTCACCCTTCACAAAGGGCATCAGATACTTCTTTCTTCCTCTAGACAGCTAATTAATTGAATCGTTTTGTCTGTTTGTTTTTGTCTTACCATTTAGAGTGGCATTTGCTTTGCTTTCTCTGCCTCTTGTATGTGTGTG